>VWZS01009153.1:194593-497093 GCA_013397075.1 Rhabdornis inornatus
AAAGGGGGGGGGGAAAGAAAAAGCCCAAGCCAAACCACAACAACAACAAAAGAAACCACATCCTTTTTGCCACCCTAACCCCTCCTCCTGGTCCCCCCAAATACACACAGAGACACACAGACTACCCTTCAATGAGTGGTTCAGGCTCCCTGATTAAGGTCATGCCGTTTGTTCATTACTGGCCTGGCTAATGTGATTGAATTGGAACAATACCTTTGAACTCCTTGGCTCTGATCTGCATACTAATTGACTCCCTTGTCCTTGGCAGTGACCTTGACAGGCTTTCCACCACTCTCAGAATGGCTGGCCAGTTTCTTATAAAAAGTTCCTAGTAAAAAAAGCCCCAACCCCAAAATATGAATTAGTCATTTATACTACTTCTCTCTGTATTCATATTTCCTTATATACCATTAGAAAAAGCAAAATTGTTACTCCCTAGCTCCCCCTGGATGCTTATTAATACTTGAAAATCACAGTGTCACTTTAAAGTACTGAAACAGTGACAGCATTGTTTTGAAAGAGCTCATTGTTGCAGCTCAAAACACATTTTACACATATTTTCAGGTGTCTTTTTTCCGTTACACAAAGGGTTGCAGTTTAACTCGTGGACCTTTACATCATCGTAATTTTTCTTTTTTTTTTTTTTAATACAAAAAAAATCTTGGTTGCAGCCTAAGAAAGCAGTACAAATTAGTCTCCTTTTCTGAATTTACATTAGCATGTTAACAGTCTGCATTTCAACAGGTTCTATAGTAATAGAAATAATGTGGTTTCAAACAAAATAAAATCAAGCCATGCAAGAACACTGCATCTAGAAAACCAGGTTTAAGGTAGTAAGCAAAGGATTTTACTTTTCTATCTCTGGGGCTCTTAGACCAATGTATTTCTCCAGAGAGACAAGATTTCTATACAGAAGACATTATTAAGCACTGCACCAATATTTATGAAAGAAGCTTTACAGGAGAATATTCTTCTGACTGGAAAGGAGAGGTTTACTTCACTTTTACTGGAGTGGAAGTTTACCTTGTGAGACAAGTGTCAGCCTTGGTGAACTTTTATTCTTAAAGCAATGAAGTAATAGCTAAATCAAAGTAAAATTACACATTACCAAGAAAAAGAGATGGAAAGCGTACCAATAAATGTACTTTGTCAGGTGGTCAATGAAGATCCACTTTAGAAAAATTTATATTTTCTCTTTAATATTCATTCTTACTTAAGATGAAATCTATTGCAGGGAAAACAGCTGGAATTTTAAACTCATGTAATAACACTTTGCAGTTCTCTAGGTTCTCAAAGGGCTTTAGAAATATGAAAGAATGAATATGTATTATTACCAGGTGAAGTATTATAATGGACCATTCATAATAAGCTGCAAATATACAAATAGTAAATCAAAATACAAAAATTTTAGCACAGATTTTTCATGTAACTTCCATTTTTATTCTGCTTGGGTAACCAGATTAGATGTTTTGAAAAAAGTCTCAAAACAGAGGCTTTCACTACTGATAAATTGTTTTTTTCTAGCTTTTAAGGCAATAGCATGCAAGTACTTAGACAGAAGAGAGCTCACAAATCTGGCATACAGTTCAAAACCATTATAGAAATAAGCTATAACTTCAGATCTTGGTCCAAACTTTCAAAAAAATTCAAGAACAGCCTGAATCAAAAATTCAAGTATGAATTCCAAAATTTTATTACAAAGGAAAATGTGGGACTTGGTCCATTTCCTATGACTGCTTCTGTTCAACACAGAGGTATGGAGACAGGCTTCTTATCACCCCAGTCGGGCCTGCACACATTATCTGCAACATCCTTGCACTGCTGGTGAAAGCGCTGGGCTCTGTCAGGACCCTGAAGGTGCTGAAACAGGAAAGGCAGGGAGGGCAAAGTGCAGAGTGCAGCACCTGCAGGCACCTGCAGCAGCAGCACAGGCAAAACCTGCAACAGGAACCCTGCCACAGCATCGGGGCTGAGCAGAGGCACGGGCAGGTAGCTGGATCTGTGAGCAAACTGAATCTCCAGAGCACCACACAAGCAATGCAGGACAGAACACATTTTTTAATGTATTTTGGTGCCTAAAACACATACAGGCAGTTATAGGTGTTTTCAAACACATTTGGGCCAAATTCTCATTGACTACTATTTGCTTTGAGACCCTACAAACAGCAGCTGAACAGGTGAAGTTAGCATTTATTTAAATTACCAATCAATTGTTCTCACCAAAAAAGCACTGCTTATATAAAATTTAATATTTCTGGTATTCTGAGACCTTCCTGAAGTATACTGTACACTAAAATATACCAGGTGTCCCTGCAGCAAGAAAGCATGCAGAGGAGTTGTTTTCAGCAAGAGTACTTAAAAGTGAAACTGCAAAGAAAAGGTTAGCTAGAGAGAATGCACCCTATGAAACAAGGCTCTTCTCTCTCATAGATTATTTTTTTCCCTCACAATTTGTCCATCCTTGGTTTTAGGACTCAACCAAAAACTGGTATGCCCATCACTGTCACTATTTAATTTTATTCAAGCAGTGAGCACCACCTACTGCAGGGGAAGATTGCAACCTATTTAGTCAGTACATCAATCACTCCCTATAATAATTTTTTTTACTAAAGCTGTTACTGCTGAAGTTATGACCAGACCTACGTATAGCTTTCATATGAGATAGGAGCTGATCACTGCTCAAAATGGAGTTTTTGTGAGCTATCTGTAACACATCTAGGCCTTAGATACTAACAAGCTAAAGGAAAATTAAAAAGATCTAATAAATTAACCTGGTATATAAAGCCAGACTTCAAACAAAGGCAGCTTGTGGGAGAAATTAGTTTCTTTTACTCTCTATACTTGATCTGTGACTAAAACGTTAGAGAAACTGTTCGCTGACTGGGGTAACAGCTGTTCAACTCCTTAAAATAATAAAAAAGTGGGTTTTAGCACTGAGTTCGATACACTTCTATGTGACAGATAGACTTGATTTAGGAAAAAAGGAAGGAAGGGCACAAAAAGTGTCTCCCCTTTCCCATATCAGAAGACAGGCAGGGGTTCTGACATCACTTATGTGGTGCTCAGGCATACTCTTCTCACTGCATATGAAACCTCCTCACCTGCTCACCTCTTATCCATTCCCTCACAGCTGCCGCTGCCTGCTCACCTAGTTGCTCCCTAACCTGATTCAATAAAAACTGTTTCCTTAACCTGCATCAGTTTGGCTGCTTTGGACTCGAAAGTCATTCTGTGACTCATGCCAGTAGACCCAAGGAGGCAGTAACTTTCAGCAGGAGCCTGGGTGTGAGCTGAGGGGATGCTTAGGCAGGGAGAAATCAGGGTACCATCTGCAGCCAGAACAGGCTGTCTGGCTGCAGCACAGAGCTGTTGCCAAGCTATGCTGAGTTACACTGGTCATAGAGGTTCCTCAGTAGCTTCTGTCTGTGATGGAAAGACAGAGGGAATCTGAGCTCATTCATTCCTGGTCCTGCCATCATAGCCAGGATAAAAGTAAAGACCCTAGGTACTTCTGAGGATAAGGCAAATAAAATCCTCAGTTGAATGCTCTGCTGGGCATTTACAGTAAGATTGCACATGCCTGCACCGTGCAACTGCAATATATGACTGCTGATATGTCAGAGGACTATTAAAAGAAAAATGCCAATATAACCAAAACACCTGCAAAACAATATAGACTTCTGTTTCTAGCACTAATTGTTTTTTACTTGCAGCTGACATGACGTTGGTAGAGTAAGGCAGAGAAAACCATCCCCTTCAATTCCATCATAATGACCATTATCTTGATTTCTTTCAGAACATTTAGCAATATATATATATATACATATACATGTAGAGATATACTGATTATAAAAATTAATCCAAAATTTTCTGTATGCTTTTCTGTCCAAGAAGAGCACAAGAAAACCAACACATGACAGCTGTGGAAATGCATAGAACAAGACACACAGCAAGTGTGGTGATGAACAAGATGTAGTAACCAGAAAGAAAAGAACATAATGAAAGTGAAAAGTATTAATTATTGATAAGATAAGGGACAGGTAATTACCACACTTCATATCTGCCTACCTTCTATAAGGATAAAGACACTTTTTAGCTGTCTAATAGGTAGAGTGGTGGGTGTTTGCTCTTTTGGCTCTGTAGGCAGGTTCCCTTCTTCTTTGCTGGCTGGCACTGTCATACACAGGCTATATTATTCCAAGTAATTGTCAGAAGTCTATTGAAATCACTTAAATAACAATAATAATAACTATTACAGACAGATCTGATAAGTACACAGGTTAAAACAAAAGTCCAGGACTAAAATACATCCCTCAACTTAGACATTTCCTATAAGGAAGGCAGATAATCACATGAAAAGAGTCCATTATTTTACTTCAGATAAAAGCTATAGTGAGAGATTTATAGCCAGCAGCAAACTTTAGAACAATTGAAACCAATGAGAGAGTAAATACCGAACATAATGTGTGCAAACACTCACATGCAGAACTGGGGATATACATTACATGTATCACATGGAGTGGGTAAAAAAGCTTGAGTAAATTCTGAACATTTACCTTCTAAAAGGAGAGCTGAAGCGTGTCTCAGTATTGCTTTTGCTCTTTTCCAGTTTTATTCCATCCTTTGCTGTACTGCTTGTGTCCACTCATGCAGTAATTTCTTATTTAAGAGGATAATATTTCTCACCATTTTATTTCAATCACCATCCCTTAATGACTACTTCTTTGTTAATTGAATAAAGACTTCTATATTTACCATTTAATCTAAAAGATTAGCATAAAATCATGTGACAGCAATATAACAACAGCAAAGCTGAACCTCAAGGCACAAACTCTATGCTGTTAGTTATCCATGACACACTGTAATGAGAACATCCATAACAAAATCCTTCTTAGTGGTAATGCACCTGTCTTCAGGCTTGCAACATATTTGTTGTCTCTGAGCTATCTTGATAAATGTCAAGTTGGTTTGCATTCCTTTTAGTTTAAAAGTGGTGTTAAGTTGGTAGGTTGATGGAGAAAGCATCAACATGGGTTTCTGCACTCTTTTTTCTGATATGGCAGGAGATGAGCTATCAGTTGGTTAGTAGCCAAGAGATTCTGGACTTCTGATGACAGTCCTCTGACTTCTCTGCCTCTAGTCAGATACTAATCTACTGATGTTCACGCTCATGAGAAATTCCACATTCATGCCCATGAAACCAATGAGCCACTGCGCTGCATGACAAGAGACCAGGTGCCAAAGCAGCTCAGTGATGCTGTCCTCCAAAGCTCTTCTTGGCACTGTGAACTCAGATAACACAGCAGAGCTTCTATTAGTTGCACTAGAGGAATCTGCCACTGGGACCATGCATTCACTTATTCAGACTCCTCTCAAGAGCCACAGCTTAGCTGCACTCACGTCATGCAAACAGCTGAGGAGTGCTGAGCCTGCATTTGGACTGAAGGACAAGCCAGACCACCATTCTGGATCTGTTTACTTGCTTCAGAAAGCCCCCCTCTCCTTTTAGTATCTTTGTGTTGCCCTTTCACAGAGTGGAGGCTCTAGTTTAGCAGTACAAGGCAATCTCTGACTTAACAGGTTATAAAAGGTGTCACTTTTCTAACATTTCTTGCTCCTGTTAGTTCACAAAACAGAAGACTTAAAGGGCCTTGTGCCATGAGGATATTCACGAGTTCAGTGATTCCTAGACAAGGGATTGTGACCTCTGGTGACATGAAAGAGATTCAAAAATGTAAAATGCAGCAGCTTTCATCTGACAGGCTGCAGCTGAACAGGGAAGTAGACTATGATGTGTGCCAACATTTAGGTGCTAGAAAATGGGTGCTGGCAGCTAAATCACTTGCCTACCTGAAAGAAATTTGTTTTCCTTGAAGTACCTACCGCAAGCATAACTGCCTAAAGATATATACTATAGGCTGAAGGCCTGACCTTTTAGTCATTTATTTAAAACTGAATTTGGGAGAAAAACAAACAACCTCAAAAACAACAGCATAGGGACAATGAAAATAGCACACAGAAAAAAAACAATCAGATGAGACCACCACTGTGACAATCTAAACCGGTCCCCTTGACTAGGATTAGATTAGGCATCTCTGCTCCTTCAACTAAATTCTTTTTCTAGGGATCATCAACCTTCAGCTTGGTTGGCCAGGGTGGTCCACAGGCAGTCTCTTAAGGGCACACAGCAGGGCTCAGAAGCTGGGAGACAAAGCACATCTTTAGAGGGGCACCTGTGAAAGGCAGAGGCTCCCCCACCTTCCACACTCAACAGGGGCTGAGAAACGATAGCTTTGTGCAGAGAGATGATACCTCCAAAAAGGTGATTGGCAGCATCTTGCTTCTGTGAAAGGCAGTATCTCCCAGCTCTTGCTGAGTTTCAAACAGCATGCTTAACTTCTAATTTGGGAAAGAAAAATACCATCTGGCACCTCAACTTTGAAAAGTTGCCAAACCTTGACTTACTCTCTGAATCTTCCCCAGGAAATCATGGGAACTACCTACCAAGAAAATCATTACAAAGTGTGAACAAGGCTCACATGAGCTAGCTGCATGTAATCTATCACAATGTGTCTTTAAACAGAAAAATAACTGATTTTTGGGGCAGTTTAGTCAAGCAGTCACCTTAAGAACTTGCTTGAGTCTCAAGTTCTGACTCCAAATGGAATCTAATGAATCACAACTGCAGATTCTTGGTAGATTTTTGGAAAAAGGAAGAAAAGAATATTTTCTAAATTAAGAAATTGAAAGCGACAATTTTAGAAGGAAGGCTAACAATGAACACTGCATGATCATATTGTATAGCACTGGACAACACAAGCATTTGATTCATGTCTGTGCTCATTAGAGTCTTATTTCTGTATTGTTAAGAATACTATTCTTTGGATATAAAATTATTTTAAAATAAAAAACATCAGAAGAATCAGTTTGTCAGAAGAAAATGCATTCACATCAGAGAAAAGATTTTTAAATTGAAGTCAATAAAAAATGAAGAAGAGAAATCCAAGAAAAGGGAAAATCTGGGAGGAGAAATACAATTGTTGTTCTTCACCACCTCATTATTTGTAACCAGTGATATGTAAACTTCCTATTATAATACAGGATCAATTGAGATGCAAATATCTGAGCCTTAATTGTATACATGGAAGAAAGAAAACAGTGAAAATATTCAAGCATGCTTTATTTTGTTATTTCTATGCTGTCCAAGATGTACATTCAAAGTTTAAGCATCAACACTTCACCTGGGTACATTTATACTGAAAAAAGCTGATAAATGCCATTACAAATATTATGTGCAAATTGAAAACCATAGAAATATGCATTGCACTATAGTCAGACTGTAGCAAATCTGTAATATTATTAGTTCAAATTATTTTAGCTGTGTTCTATAGCAATCATATATACCAAAGTTACTAAGGCATTGAGTTCATCCTTATGTTGCTTTACTCAACTAAAACTTCTTTTGAATTCAAGCATACAAATTCAAGCCATTTATGGTTTTTAGTCTCACACATGTATCTGTACAGAGATGAAGAATGTATCTATTTATTCTTTAACAATATGCTGAATAAAGCTCAAGTGTACCAATTTTAGAACAGTCCATTTCTTTAGTCTAATTGTTAAGTCACTTTTCCATGGGGACAGACCTTCTTCTGTTCGAGTCTCTCTCTGTGATTCAATATATGCACAGCTGTCATTATGCTAACTGGGGCTGTGCATGTAGCTGGGTGCAGAATTCACATCCCTCATGCAAAGCCAGATATCAGAGTGTTTGCAACACTGAGTCCTGACACAAGGTTTTGCAGATATGGAACGCCCTTCCACAATCCGCCTAAGTACCCAAATCCCTGTGTCTCAGTTCACTGTATTCCCATCCCTCCTGTTTTTTCAATCAAACTTTATAGTTTGATTTTATAATAAGGACTCAGGCCAAAGCTTTTCCAAAGTCAAAGGAAAGATTCCCCATGTCTTTGACAGGCCCTGGAATACATGTATTTTCTTTAGCCGTCCACAGCTCACATTCCTGCAATGCCATGGGAGACTGTTATGAAAATTGACCCCACAGTGTAAACAGTGGTACAGAATTTTCTCCTGTGAAGTTTTTTCCTTCCTTGGCTTGTGTGCAGTTATGTGAAGTTCAGCATCAATTTAGCATCTGTATAGCATGAAGGGCTCCGTTTCACCCAGGTATTATCCATGGCAAAGAAAAATCTGTCACTTAGGCTGTACTTCATTCTCTAAATTCAGTTTCATTTCCAGGCTCTGTATACATAAGTATCACATACATACTCAATATATTTATACAGTTTGGGAAAAGGTTGTACACTTTAAAGGCCAGACTATGTGCAGACATGCATGTGCACGTCCTAACTTCAACTTGGAAGGCCTTGTTGAAGACAGCACATACAAAGCGGCTCAATTTTCTGACTATGGGTGATGTCAAAGGTCAGGAACCTTCTATCTGGGCTGACAAGGAAGTTAGGATGATAATTTCCTTCCAACTCATCACATCCTCCTTCAGTAGAATATTTCTGCTGTGAGAAGCAACTTGATGCTCACTCCATGCACAAGTGAACTGGAATAGTGCTTGACCATGGAGGTGGAGAGCTCAAAGCCAGGCCTACTCCTGGCTACATCATCTCTGGAAAATCACCTCTGTGTTTTCACAATGCTCTAGCAGTGCTCAGCTTACCAGCACATTTGCTGCAATACATCACTAAACTGACACATATCCAACACGGCCAGAAAAAGTTGTAGTTAAAAGCCTATGAGAACATATCGTATCCTGCAGCAGCATTATGAAATGTAACATACATCCAAACGTGCAAAACATTGCATAACTGAACTCCCCACATGTACAGAATGCTTTTATCAAGCAAAAAACGGGTGGGGAAAAAAAAAAGTAAAAAGTTTCTGACTTTCGTTAACCTTCTCTTGTAGTTCAGGTTATTTCTTTAATGCATTTATCTGCTTTAAAATTGTCTCCTTAGCCTCTCAAGGGAAACCAATATAATACACCATCACATTTCTCACAGGAGAAAAAAGAACACTTACTCTTAATAGGTGGCAATTTTGCCAGATGTTATTGACATAGTAAGTGCAAAATTTCAGTGATACTAAATGCAAAGTGCAGAAGATTAAAGAACAATGGAACAAAGTGCAAAATGAAGTTTAAAAAGCAGCAGTGTCAAAGTCAGAGAAAGTGTGAAAAAATTACATTTTAACAACACTATTAAGAACAAGTTTACTAATTACTGTAACTGGCACAAATTTAAAAGTGCCTTCCTTAGACTCAGGAAAGTTTTTTAAAGTGTGATATTTCTTTTCTTGTCAGCATTTTTTATTTTCTTTATGCACTGTAGCAGAGACATAACATTACTGTTACTAAAACAATGACACTTGGAGCTATTTATCTTTCACGTTTTTAACTCTTTCTTACCAAGTGGTATTTCTACAAATCCTTCTACTTGAGCAGGGTGAAGTATAGAAAATGCTTTGATAACTAATACAGAACAGTTTAAAATAAGCTCTATGGGATTTAATCAGTCATGATTTACATATTCATTCTCTGACAATAATGAAATTTGCGCACTAAGGATGACTTCTCATTAGAAGTTTGGTAAAATCCCATTTTGCTGTTATAAAAAAGAAAAAAATCTATATAATGTGCACAGTTTCCTCATATTCAATTACCTACTAAAATAAAATAATAAAATATTGCAGTTGAGGTGGTCCTCTTCTAGAAATCAGAGAAACTCCACTGCTTTCATTGGCATCACACCAAGCTTGAAGAACCCCATTTCATTTGTATTCTTCACACTGTATTGACAAACAGGACCCCTTTCTCTCCTGGCAACTGTACGTGGACCTCTGCTGAATCTGTTGCAACCACTCTTTGTTTAGCCATCAGCCCTGATATTGTGGCCCATACAGTCTTCTGTGATACTATAACCAGCAGTAGCACAGCTAAGACCTAAGTATATAATAATAAAAACCAAAATGGAATGTTTTCAAGCATATGAAAAACCAGGTCTGCTTTAGTGTTCTAGAAGGGATTGCTCATTTGTAGCAGTGCTTCAAGGAGTTCAGAAGTCCTTGGCCTGAATGTAGCCATTCTCAGCCATCTATTGCTAGAAAACAATTTCTAGGGTGGGAGATAATATCCTCACTCTAAACTGTCTGTTTTTTTCCTTTACTTTTTGAAGACCCTAAAGTGCCTTAGATTTCAAGGAAAATTCTTAGGCCAAAATCTAAAACAGAAATTGTCTGAAATGACTGAAAGTAAAAAAATATTCCAGAATAAATCCTTTACATCACTAGTTCTCTATATTTTTTCCCTGTGCTTTCATTATTCAGTGGGTGTATCCAGATTGCAAATGGGAAAGTGATGTCAGTGTGAAGTACCCATGACACTTTGATGCAGATAATTCAGACAGAAGCAGCACTTGAACCTGCAGTCCATGGTAGTACCTGCCCAAGCCCAGGGTCCTTAAACAACCCACACCAATGAATACCAAGACTTAATTTGAACATCTCATAAGAGACATATGCAGCAAGAAAATTCCAAATACAGCTCTAGTAGGCAATCCCAATCACCAGCTATCATCTGAGAAAATATTTAATTTAAAGTGCATTTGAAAATGCAAGTAGGGAAGCGTCAAGATTTACTAAAATACTTCTACTCTCTTATCTGTGACAAGGGAGAGTTAACTTTGCACAGGATGCAAGTAGCTTGCACTAATTATGATTCCATTAGTGGGAGTGCTTCTAGTATATCAATGGCTACCCTTTTCATGGAAATCTGATATTATGCAGCTGAATACATCTGCACAGCTTTCTTGAGGCACTTTTCTTCAAAGTGCATTTATCATACTCATCTATCACCACTTTTCCACCTCATGACTGCACTTGACTCAACCAAATAATTTGCTAACTAGAAATAAACTCCAATAACTTTAAAAATGGTGTGATGTACAGTTTGATGCAATGCCTAAGGCTCTACTCTTGAGCAAGAAAAGATGGGATGTGGTGGATGATTCATTTGCCAAAGGATCTAATTCTCTCTAACAAACAAAACTCAATGTATACAGTTATACAGAAACAAAGCTACTGGTATTTTCTTCTTTTTTTTTTTCCTGTAGAGTTGGGAGGAGGAGGCTAAAGTGGCATAATTTCCCACAAATGCACTTTTTAAAGCCACAGAAAACCAGTACAGATCTTGCACCCCCATGTTCAGTTAATACCATGCAGTTTAATACTATGAGCACTGAAAAATTGTCTATGGCATATTTAAATGGAAACATGTTTTTCTTCTTGTATTGTGGGTGTAGTTTGCTCGCTTCTGCCTTGAGCTGAGTGCAGTTGATGATGTTCACCTTTTTCATTGCTGTTTGAAAGAGCTTTTCAGCACTGGCCTGTAGCAATGATGTGTATTGTCTTCCCCTCAGATGTAAGCTTACCATGAGTATGACAGGTTTGGTATGAGTCAGCTCTGCAGTGACCAGTAGCTCTTGGTTTCACTGTATCATACAGTAAATAAATGATTACCCAGATGACTAAAAAACTCTCAGTGGGCCCTGGTTGTCCTTGTTCCTTGATTAGTCACCTCAGCTGTTACTTCCAAATTTTAAAGCAGTTATTTGGTGTAATAATTATTTTACTTATTTTTCTGTCCTTTCTTGCTATTTTTTCTATAACAGTTTTGTCATGTCTGGAGGTCCATGTCAAAATCATGCTCTGTAATTGCTTCCTCTTATGTTCAAATCCACAGACATCCTCAGCCATGGGCCCAGAAACTACTTTTGCTGGGATCCTGGAGCAAAGTGTGCCATGTGAGGGGTGCAGAGAGGGCAGTCCAGCTCTTGAGCAAGACAAGCAAGAAAGCAGGAACAGTTTCAAAGCACTGTCAGAATTTCAGTCTGACTCAAGATGAGTTTCTTTGGCTTCTCAGCACTCTTTATTTTCTTTCATCTTCAAAGAGAATGACCATATTCTTTGCTCTATTTCAAAATGTTTTCAGATTTCATTAACAACAATAATGAAAGCCAAAATATATTAATTTTGAATTTTTTCTATAGTTTTAGCGTGATAGTTTGTAGTGTTTATGTGTTAATCTATGGCCTCAGCTGGACTTTTTACCTACACTCTCCATTAGTTCCAGAATTTTAGAACTGTGGTAGTATTATTTCTTCACTTTTCCATTAAACAGTTACAAAAAAGATGCACATCTAGAAGTCCTTCCCACCACAACTAGTTGAAGAATAAGTGATATATATATATATATATATTTTTTTTTTTTTTTTCCCCATTATGGTTTTTTTTTTTAAATTTTTTTTCAGTAATTTCAGGGTAAGTTTGCCAACCGTGACTAATGTTGAACCATGATGTCAGGAAGGGGGTGGAGGGTCTTTATGTGACTTGATATTTTCGTCTTGACATGTTTGTGCTAAAAGAAAGTTCACTGTCTAGGATTTTATCACATTCAATTATTGCTATCAGATTGTGCATTCAAGATATATTCCTAAAAACTGCCATTAGAATAATTTGTTCTGCCTCCTCCTTCTAGACTGGCAATAATTTCCCACCCATCTCCCCCCCCCTCTTATCTCCTTCTCACCTATTGAGTCTCTTCCAGTTCCCTAGAGGAGTCTCATCAGAGCTATATAAACCTTTGCTATATATATATATTTTGCCTCCTACTGCACTATTAATGGAACTCTTTTATCTCTTGCTAAACTATAGTGGACTTCTCTGAGATAATATTTAATCTTTTGCTGGACTCACAGGCATTCTGTAAGTTAGTAAAACTGCCTTTTAAAGAAGCTACAACTCTATGAAGAGTCATCTCTTGTCTCTCTATTAAGCATTCAGTATGAAGGACAGTACACAGTTTCTTTCTACACTATACCCAGGTACATCCCCTTATTCTTCTGAAAGTGCTTTCCACACTGCTTTGGGGATAGGGATAGCTGAGATCACACATTTTGACTATGATTGATATTTTTTTGTTTGTTTGTTTTGTTTTGTTGGGTTTTTGTTTGTTTGGTTGGTTGGGTTTTTTCGGGTTTTTTTTGTTACTACAGAGAAACTTCCATTAGAATGCCTTAAAGATACTCTTAGTTTGTGGCTATTTTAAGAAACTCATAACCAAATTGACATAGAGAGATTAATAATCAGCAAATGTAGGTGGTGGAACTTTAACAACAAATTTCAAAGGAAGAAAGATACCATATCACATATGGTAAACATCCTTCATTCAGTAATTCTACTATTTTGATTGTATACAAATCAACATGTCTCTGATTCTAGTTCAGCATAGCTAATAAAATGCAACATCATTCATTCATTCTCACGTATTTACAACTCAAGATGACAAACATAATGAATAAGACGTTAGAAATTTTAATAGTTTGGTGCTGACACTACGGATCTGCAGCTTTCTCAAATCTGGACTGGGGGACTCAAACAGTTGCCAAAGCATACCAGAAATCCAACCATTGCTCCAGAGCCAACATCAGCTGTTAAACTGCAAAGGGTGGTAAAGTGCTCATACCAGATATGAGCAGCTATCACTACCTGTCTTGTGAAAATTATATTAAGCTCTCTATATTGTATTGATAATTTCAGTCTGGCTATTAACATTCTCCCCTAGAGGCAGACAATATTCACTGAGAAAGACTGAATGAAAGTTTGGAAATAGACAAATACAAATTCCACACTTTCTACCCTTTTGAAGGACACATGGTATGTCTTTTACCTCTCTCGCTGATTGCATTATAGCAGATAAGTAAATCACTAAAAATCAAAATAAACTTTTTCTGACTTTTCTCACCTTTTATTCTACATTCATTTAAAATTCAACAGTAAACTGTTGCCACTGCTGGCTGCATGTTCTGCTATCATATAATGTGCTCTGCCCATGCCCCCAGAAACCTCAGAGTAAAAGGAGGGGAACAGTAACAGAAGACTCAGTTTCATATAATCTGTTCAAGCACTTGTTTAGTCACATGGGTTAGACATCTAAACTCAAGATGACCTTGATACTTCTGGTCTTCAGTAAGGAGGAAGAACTATTTGAGCCCCCGGAGAACTCCACGAGACATTGATTTAAGGATCCATTTTTAGAATTGTTTGGAAATTAGTGTAAAAATGCATTTCATCATTCTTGTGGTAAAACATCATGTTTCTACATATTGCCAGCATGATATGAGGTGATTAATATACACTAGTAAAAGAGTGTTGCTTTCATGATTATTAGGTTTGTATATCTTTTACAATCATTACAGCTTTTATACCTCCCAAGAAAACCTTCCAATCTAACTTCCCCCCCTGAATTTGCATGAAATTGGCACTTTTTTGTCTAGAAATCCCCAAGAAATTAACACTTTTCTCAAAAGGTCTCAAAAAATTTTATAATACTGTTTTTGCTGCAGTATTGTTTACTGCAACAAGTTGGTTTGAATGCCTCTTTTTTAATACACTCTTGAGGGATATTTCCAGAATTATGAAGAAGTGATAGGCTACAGTAATAGCTGAAATTTGCCTTCACTTATGTGCCTGATTTGACAGCTTCTTAGAAATCTACCAACAGGTCATTTCTACATTAACTTCTCTGTGATGTCTTGGAGAGGGTAAGAACAATTTTGAGACAGTAAAGAGAATGATCAAAAAGTTTCTCAAGATGTCTTGAAAATGCAATTGACTTGTATTTAAAACTGCATCTGAATTAATGGTCAGAGTGTAAATACTGCTGAAAGACATGGATAAAAGTCACCTCTCTAAGCCCTCATCATGGTGATTTAAAGGAATATAAAGGGGGCAAAACAAGTGGCATAATTTTCCAGAAGAAAGACTTAATTGTGTTTGGATTCCTGGAGTGTGTTGTTCTGTAATTTCATTTTGATAATTAAAGAATGATATCCAGTTATAAAAATTGTTGCATACTCCTATCTTCAGTCCTGATAAAAATGTTTTTTAGTTAAGTGTTTGCATAGTGGATTGGAACAGTATGAGAGACAATTACTGTGGACTGGGTAATTTCTGTGAATTCCTTTTTTCATAATGAAATGTTCTCTGAATGACTGGGGGGAAAAATACATATATATACTTCAATATTTACCTGCCTGAATGATTTTTGTTCTCTTAAAATTTTAATACCACTTTTGCCTCCAAATTGTTATATGAAAAAACTTTCAGGTCAAACTTTTTCTGATTGTCATTTTTGTCAAAACAAATCTTACTCTAACTAGCTTTTCTGAGTCTGTCCTGCAATGCTGCTTTTCATAAAAAAAAGGCTACTACCAGGAGATTGCTGAAGCCTTCAAAAGCAAAAATTAATGGATCAAAAAAGACAAAGCCTTATAGGTGTGAAAGGCAACTCAGGCCAAGAGAGTATAAGCAGCATAGTCAGAAATCTAATTTTTCAATGTCTTTCATGTTCTGTCTTTCAAAATTAAACAGGGCAACAGATACAGGAAATAAATATACATTGAGGGAAAAATAGGAAAAGAGGAAAAAAGTAAAAAACTGAAGAGGAAGGAGTCGCATTTAAGGGTAATTGAGGAAAAAGCACAATGCAACGAGCAATGGATTAGAGGCAGGGTTAATACAGAAGGGTAATAGAATTTATTAAACCAACTGACTTAGTTAGAAAAGGACAGATGAGCTTTAAGGCATGCAAGCCTTTCTTCAGATGTGAAACAGCAGGGAACACTGAAAGTTTTCAGGTACTGGATCCCACCCACAGAAAATGTCAGAACCCTGACTGGCAGAGGAGGCATAGATTAATGACAGGTGACACCATCTGAATTATTCAAAATACTGACACCCAGAAAGTATTAAGATACCACCAAGTTTGAGACTTGGTTTGAGATTTGCTACTAAATTTCTTGGGCAAGGACTCAGTTGGATTAAAAGCAGATAAATTTGTTCTCATCCCATTCTTAACTTCTCGCTTTCCTTTTGAACTTTATTTGGGTGTTAGCACCAATTCCAGGGTTCTGCTGTAGTACTGCTAATGCAGCACAGCTTGCTCTTAGACCCACAGTTGAGCCCACAGTTACAGCAGCACTGTTTTGTTCCCTCATTTTGGTGGGAGAAAGAGAAGTTCCCTCAGGTGGATTGTTGAGAGCACTTCCAGCCCCCAGATTAACCAAACACAACCAGGGTGCGCAACCCAGTTCTGTAAAGAACATCTGAAAAGAGGCACAGCAAGACATTCGGTGTGAGGTGGAGCTATTCCAAGAGGGGTGGAGCAGAAGACTGCACAGCACAACATTTAGTGTGCCACGACATTCTCAGTTTCACTTTGGTATTACTGTTTAGCCATTGCCCCTCTTGAGAGTGATGGTATCATCACAGTTGAAGCTTCCCACAGATTATTTCTCGCAGATGAACAGAGGATCAAGTTTTGTTGGGGCATGTGTGCACGAATGTATTTGTACAGGGGTTGGTGGTGAAGGATGACAACCACCTGGAGCATACTTGCATTCATTAGAAATTTGGGGTTTTCAGCAACTGCCAGGGTCAGGGATTGACATAGTATCTTTAACTGAATTCACTGTAACAAGGACAATATCTACCACCAAAGACCAGGACTTGTAGTGCTGTCAAGATGGTCCTTCCGTTTTACTTTAAATTACAACAGTAACAGCAATGTCTTACAATGACAGACTGTTTTCCAACTACTATTATTTATTGGAGCAACTCCTGGAGGACCAGGAGGTCAAGACCCTCTTGTACTTGTTGTTGTTCATTATAAACAGTGAGGTATAGTCCCTGTCCCAAAAGCTCCAAAACCAGTAAGCTGACACACACTGTAAATATTTAATACACTTTCTGTACCAACATAAATACCTCACTTACAAGATGCTACAAGATACAAACCAATGTCTCGTACTGTAGTAATCTAAACAGCAGTCTGAATATAAATTAATTTCTCACAGTTTTCCTTTCATTTTTAAGAGGACTGGATATTTAGGGGCTGAGAGAAGAAACTGCCATATGTGTCTCTATTTCTAACACAAAAGGTTATAACAAATGGCAAGGATACTATTGGTGAAGCAAACAAACCTATTGACACACAGGGAAAAATTCTGTGCTTACATATACCCATTAAAAAGATGTGTGTTGACTTCTAGAGACTTTTAGAGAATGGAAGACTTTTTTTCCAGAAGATAGAAATGCTATGCCTGAATGAGTCATTCCTAAAGAATTCTGTGGGAGCAAGGATGGTACATCTGGGACAATAGCTATTTCTGTCATCTAGATAAGTCCGTCTTCTTTCAGGAAAAAAAATGGGCCAACTTCTCTGAGTCACACGGCTGCAAACCCATTAGCACTGTCACGTTTCAGAAATGCTATTATGAGTGCCTCTCACACTGACATCATTCACTGTGTATAATAAAATCATCACCTTTTCTCTTGGTAGACCCTACAGCTCAATAGGTTCTTTGGTTTCTTTCCCTTCACTTTTTTCCCCCTATAAGCAGCTTGTATCCAAATTCTGCCCTTTCTTGTGTCTTCAACGGCCAGGTGGTTTTCTTCTGACTGTATCTCTGAAACACCTGGCCAGGCCTTTGTTTTCTTTTACCCTAAATATTCCGTCCACTACAGCTCTTCCTTTCTAGAATCCCACATATTCATATCACCTTCTTCTCTCCACAATTCTCTACAAGTAGGGAACGTCTGCCTTGCCTTTCAGTCTGACCTGATGTATCTTTCTGACACTTTGAATCCATCAACCCACTGATTATGACATTTAAGCTCCTTCCCCCTGTTTCAGAGCTTTGCTCTGCTTATTTACTCAAGTTGGCCCTTATTGAACCTCCTCCCCACCACTCTGGCACCAATTCCAGGTTTGACAGCTGACTCCCTATTTCTCTGTCAAACTTATAATGGTCTCTTCTTTGCTATCTTTTTTTTAGCCAAATAGCAAGGCCACTGCCCTATTTTTCTTTTAAATTCCTTGTCAGTACGTTCTTCTTAATGAAATGCCCACATGAAAAAGTGCAGTGAAAGCTGGTAAAAGTGCTGGGATAGGAATTGAGATTGAGAGACTACTTTTGCCTAAAGCATTCAGAGCAAAAGCTGCAGGTGCTTCCCCTCCTTCCTGCTCACTGAGGATTTGCAGAGCAAGGTCTGTGCTTGACCACTGTCCCATTCTGACCAAGCTCGTTGCCTGCAGCTTTACAAAATCTATCAGCCAGGAAAAATGCCAGCGCAGTCTCTATCTCCACGCTGCCCATCAAAATTGAAGCTGAATGGGTTTTAAGTGAGGGCAGAATCTGGCCTGTTTCCTTAATTAAATATGGTCCTGTCAGAAAGCTCTTACATTAGCTGGGGACAAAAAGAAAAGGAGAAGAAAAATTAAATTATGGAGAAAGGGTTTAAATCAGAAAAAGTCATTAAAAAAGACATCATTAAATATATGGGAATTTAAGCAGCTTTTAACAAAGAATGCAGCTAGAAAGAAAGCCCAACTGTATTTTAAAATCTGACAATTATGTTCTGCTTTATAAATCCTCATCTTTAAAAGACAATACTACTGTACATTGAGGAAAGCTAGGGAGAATTTTTCATGTAAAGTCAATGGCAATCCTAAAATTCAAGGACGGATCAGAGGTATGGTTCAATCTTATGTTTATAAAATGCAATCCGTCCACACTTGCATAAAATATATTTGTGGAATCCTAAATCATCTAATGGTGTGATAAAATGCATGTTGGCTCAAGAGCCAGCATCAGAATGTTGCAATAAATTAAATTCTGATACGGAAGCATAGCTATACTTATCTATGCACAAATACGCATTTGCACACATACAGGAAACATGTGACCAAAATCACAAAATGAAAACCCTGGTTCTATATGTCTGGATGATGACAAAATTCCAGCCATGTAAATGCAAAGTGAACCACATAGTGCAAAACCCGAGTCACACATAACTTCATACTACATTCTGCAATAGTCCTCATGAGTTCAATTAGAATAGGTACTCTAGAAAAAAGTGACTATCACATAAAAATTAAATTAATATCCAGATTCAAAAATTGACTATTACTGGTTTTACCTAAATATTGGCATGACAAAGTTGAAGTTATATGGACCTTATATATATCTCATCAGACTTTCTAACCACACACACACCGTTAGAGTGGCCACCATTAAAAAGATTAGAGCTCAATTTTTCCAAATAGCTAGCATTACTCTGCTTTTATGGTATTTTCTAAAGTTAGTGTATAGAATATCTAAAGAATATTAAGGTAAAGTTACTGACTTGCAATGTTATTTATAAGAGTTTTAATGGAAGTTTCTCTACTCTGTCTGTTGTAAAATTTATAATGTAGTAACTTAACTTGTTTTCTCTGTATTAAACAGAGAAACTGTATTAAACTCTGCTCTAAGAGTTTCTACATACCACCAGTACTTGTAAAGAGACTATTACTGTGAAAACTGAATAGCACCTCACTGTACTCTAGATCTAACAGCAATGTATGCTTTTATAACAAAAAGTAGCTGGCTAAGGCCAGCACTTTTTCCTCATTTACTTTATATTGATATATGACAATCCTGATAAGAAAGAGATAGACCTGCCATATTTATAATGAATAATTTTATAATCAAATACTGTATATTAACCTGGTCTCTGGCCAATCTAGCACCTGGCTGCCAAGTTCATAATTACGCTGTTCTACAGTGAAGGGTATGAAATAAATTAATTTCATGCTATTTTTGGTCTCACGCTAAAATACATTTATTAGCTGGCTAGTGTTGACAACAATTAAAGTTTGCTAATTCAGGTCTTGATTTTCCCTATTTAAATTCTTTTTGATGTTTCTTTGCTCCATATTCCCAGGTCCTATCAATTTTTTATACTCATTTTACATATTCTTTCTTTGCTTAGTAATTTTGTACTTTACAGGCTTGTTCCAACTTGTTCTCAACTGAGAACTTCAAAATATATAAACATATATATTTACACCAAATCCAATAAAAAAAAAAGCTAAAATCAAGAACATGCTTAATATAAAACTACATTTGGATTGCTGATTTCTATGGCACATCCAGCTGTAATGATACTTTACTTATCCATCCCTCATTTTTAATGTCAGACATGTTATGTTAAGCTAGCTTGTTCACGTAATGGATTTACTGATTAGTTCCTGTTTTGGTCTATAATTGTTCAATGATTTCCTCAATATTAGCTTAACCAAAAAGCTTATGTATAATTCTTCGCAATATTCTTGACAGAAATACAGAAACATTCATGAGAGAATCACAGTTTAAGTTAATCAATAAAGGTTTTATCAAGAGTTTTTATTTATAGATAATGCAAATGTTAAAAAAATGTTACAGCCATTAATTATTAGCAGTTTTTTTAAAGCACAAAGTAAGAGTTGAATAAATGTACTTTAAGACACTTAAAGCCCAGGCATTCTTTTTAAAATGACTAGCTAAAGAGCCCCTTGGGCTGTCTTTTTACTGCTTTTCAAAGCTCTAATAGCACTTTTTCACCAAAGACACACCCCTTGAATCCTCCGAGAGATACAATAGCATAATTGTTCTTTTAGGTTTTAAGGCCTTGACATATCTGTCACTGAAAGAACAGTGAATAATAATACCAGAACTATTTTATGCAAATTCCACTTAGAGGTTTCAAGATTTTTGTGAGGCGCATCTTGCCTCCTTGTTGACAGTTTTATTGTCACATTAGCTTTACATGAGAAAGTGGTAAAGTTTTCCTCTTTGTTAAATAATACCCCATTTTAAAATCTTTTAGATAAAGTTAAAAACAAATACAAAAACAATGAGATGGAAACATCAATTTGGAAAAGTATCAAAGGAGAAAATAGTAGTCACTTGTAAGATTATTTCCCACTAGCTTTCATTTTTCAAATTATAAATCATACTCATTATAATGTGTAATATGTACAAAATGAATATTTACTTGCATATATGTGTATATTTATACAAACATATGGAGTTATGAATAAAACATACCAGGATGTGTGTTCTTAGGCTAGTCAATGAGGATTGGCTCATATCTCAAGGTCACAAAGCTACCAAATACTTTCTGTGTATATATGTTCATAGGGAGCTGATTGTATACAAACCAAATGCATACTAGTATATTGCAATTCCTACATTCAGTTGGCAGAGACGAGATGAGAGAAATATATGCATACATCATAGAAGATGCATTTAGTTTTGCAAAAAAGTTTTGCAAAATTTCCTGAGATGCAGAGGTGTGATGAAGGTGCTATCCAAGATGAGAGTGAAAAATCTAACCCTGCTCTGCAACTAAGCACCACATGGCCTCTCACTCACTCCCTCCAGGTGGGATGGGAGAGAGGATCAGAAGGGTAAAAGGAGGAAAACATGTGTTGAGGTAACAGCAGCACTGCTCAGCAGTGTCTAAAATATATTATCAACATCATTCTCACCCCAAATCCAAAACACAGCACTGTACCCACCACTAGGAAGAAAATTAACTCTTTCCCAGCTAAAACCATGACAAATATCTAAGACACATTCACAAATATTCATTAATACAGTATTTGTGAATGTATCTTAGCTGGATCCTACAGCATGAATGCTCCAGTAGCAAACAGCATAGTATAGGTCTCTACAGAATTTACAAAGAAATCATTCTACAAAAAGGTTTTCTTTTTCTGCTACACTGAAAACCATTCTGCATTTTTCCCAACTGTCCTGTTCATTAAGAAATAACCTCAATTTTAAGCAGAAGAGTCCTTTTTTATTTACATGTAAAAGTATCCTCAGAATTCTTCAGACCAAGGCTCTAGAACCAGTCCAGTCTAGACCCAATTCTTGTGACCCATGCTTCTATTCTTAAATTGCATTGCAAGAACAGCAAAAATTACTACAGAAACAAAGGTTTAAAGAAGAGATGAAGTATGAGCCACACCTCTGTCCTTTTTGAATGCCTGTAGAATAGAGGAAAGGAAGCCCATTTTCCTTTCCTGTGGTGTGATCTCAGGCATATTTGTTTATATAGTCAGAAGTTTAGCCAGCTGAAATTATGGGGCTCCCTGTTAGCCCAGCTTCTAGGGAAAATAACCCCAAAAGGAATGGGAGCATATGCCAATACAATCCCAGTATTTAACCCTCAGATTCACTAAAATAGAGTCACAGAGGCACAGATAATCCTTCCTGGGAATGGGAGAGGGGAAGAAGGAATTGTGTGATATAGTTCCATAACCTGTTCATGAGCAGGAATGTGTCCAAGGGTACAAAGCTCCTCTGCATACCAATAGCAGGGAGAGAGGACTCAGAATCCAAGAGATTTATGCTGTGCAACTGTTTTTGCAATCGACTTTCCATTCTTCAAATGTACTCATGTACAAATATCATGCCTCTAATTTGACTGTTTTCAAAGCTTTTTCTCTACTTATAGACATTCATTTGATTGCATAGGCTTGAGGAACTACCCAGTCCTGATGGAAAGATAGCTCTGCTCAAGGGCATGCTATGAATCCATATGATTATGAAAATAATCCTGGGATATTTAATATTCATGGGGAGCAAGCATGACCTCCAATTTTAAGTTCTTACCTCTGAAAACACTATTATAAAGTAAACTGCATAGAACTGTAGTATATTAAAAGTTATTTTGCATAAAGTTGTGCAACTTCTACATGCAATGTAAAATGGATTTGTACTATTTTTATACTGAATCCAGCTGCACAGATTCTTAGTTCAAGCACTAGGTTCAAGTATACTTAGTTTTCCCTTGAGTTAAACTCATTAGACACAAATCAAATTCAAATTTACCAACTTACAGTTCATTTACATAAAATGTGGACATTCGCAGGATTCTTCACTTTCAGTACTGAATTAATAAATACCTCTGATGTGCAAAAATCCACATTTTCTCTTCTAAAGCAAAGGATTGCTATTGACCTGACTGAGTACGACTTAGTCCTGGTGGTGAACAGCACCTTTACCAAGAACCTGTAGTATAACCCAGAGAATTATGTGTATGACACACTGATCAGCACTGTGTGAGAAATTCAACAGAGTTCTCAGTGGATCCAAAACACACAATGCTAATGAGACAGCTCTCACTAAGTCACAGAATTACAACCAAAACAAAAGACAAAGTCAACAATGTCTAGGTAATGTGGACAAATGCAAATACGGCTGAAAATTTCTTTTTCTGCCCTCACAAAGTTGTTCTTTAAGCAGTTCATATAATTTGGATGACAAGTACTTAACCAAATTCTGTTCTGGCACAATCCAGCGCAGCCTGGACTGCTGGATGCTACAGGGCAGAAAGCCTTTTTCATAGAAACTGTGGGGAAAGAAAAGCCCTTAGAGAAGAAATCTACCCAAAACAAATTTAGGAAGTGGTATTCCAAGGCGTAGAACCACCACAACACAAGGTATTTGTTGATATGTATCAAACTGTGGACATTTGCTACTTACCTTGGTTATGTAATTACAAATTACAGCTTACAGTAAACTTCCTTGAACTGGTATTTCTTTACAAAGTCACTGGGTAAGAAGTGGTTGGATGCCAAAACACTGGAGAGGAAGTAAGCAGCAAAGCAGAACATCTTTTTCATAGAGAAAAGCAGAATCTAGGAGAGAACATGTATTTTCTGGGTACAGTGGCACCAGAGGGCAGATTAGAAGGTGCCGCTTCTATCAGGTTGGTGATTTCTGTCTGATGCTAGAAACAAGTGAGGGATTTTTAAATGAAGTGGGGAAAAAACCTGGGGATAGGACCCAATTTCAAGTCTTACATTGCCATTCTTCCCACCCTGCTTTTGATCATGTGGACATTTCACCCACTGAAGCCACAGTCTATTGATGTGAGAAAGAGGAAATTGTTTTCTGAGTGACTTCTGTGTGAGCCATGGCAATCCTGAAATGAGGAATATCCGCATCACAAGGGAACAGACGGAACAAAGCCCTCACTGGTATCTTACCATAAGACAAAGTACTGATTGTGTATTTTATCACTTCTTTCAAAACAGGAAGTGCCCCAAAAAATGGTGAGTATAGGAGGCAGAGCAAAAGCCCACTGATCCCTCAGATCATGGAGCCTGGAGCTGAGGTTCCCATCCCACTGCCTCTGGCAGGAGCAGGGCAGCTGAGTGGGCACAGAGGGTAGCACCAGCACCGAGTATTTGGCATCGCCCCAGAGACAGACGAAATTTGGGTTGGAATGTGACACACAAGTGGTCTGGTAGGAACTGTGACTGGGACAAGACATGGCTGTGGGGAGCTGGGGAACAGCACTGCTGTGGCAGGGCTGGTAAGGGACTGCTGGCTCCAGAGGGCTTAAATGGGGTCCTGAGCCAAGCGAAGAGTGGGGTAGTCCTGGGGGGAAGAGTCCTTCAGTCCCTGATGGGAGGACAATGTTTGACCTACTTGGAGGTTTCAAGTGGAAACATTGCTGGGCAAAGTGCACAGTCTGAATCTTAGACCCCAGCAGGGATGCAGACAAGAATGCAGTAGGTGGCTTTCATTTCAAGTGTTACATCTGCATGATCCAAAAAGGGGTTCTATTAAACTGCTACAAATTCTGCATTCAGACAAGCAGTAATATCAAAACCCATACTTCAGGGCTTTGGTTGGTCAGGAAAGATTTATTTCTTCTAAATGCACAAGTGCTCAGCAGCAGGAGAAAACTGCCTTGTTCTGAATCAGCACAGACTGGCTATGACAGGAGACAAGCACATTAGATAATATATATCCAAGGTGAATTTTAATTTACAGATGCCTGATTGATATAGCTTTCTTGAATAACTCAAACTGGTAAGGATACCCAGACTTTTTTTACTTTTCTTGCAGTTTGAGTAGGTGCAATTTCCTCCATTTTTTCTCCCTTTCCGGGAGCTTAGATACTGGTGCACTGTGGCTTTTCAGTTTCTGTACCTGTTGACCACACTAGGTCCTGTGGACTGAGGTGCTTGGTTTTAAAGTAAATTTGTGAGGTAATAAAGATCATTCCAAATAATAATGACCTAACACTGTATGACACTCCATCAAAAACAGATCTTATTCTGAACCCTTTGGCTCTTTGAGCTGAATTTGAACACAAATCTAACCTCTAATGTATTAATATTTAACTTATATCTAATTAACTCAAAAACTAACTGAAGTTCTAATCAATTTCAAATTCATAGCTGATCTAATATCGATTTTAGTCAGGCATCATAAGTATATTACGTATAAATATTATAAATAATTTCATCTTGTTCATATGTTCCCTGAACTAAAAATGGTATCCTAGAGGTGCAGACAGTTCAGGAATTTGTTCATTGTGAGGCTGTACTGCAACTTAAAAATTCCAAATAGAAACAAGAATATTTGTCTTTAGTATAACTTGAGAAATTAAAGGAAGGTTTCTTTTTTTTAAGTCAGCACAACACATGAAGGAGAAAATTAATTTTTAAATACAAGCAAAGTTGGTTGGGTTTTTTTTTCTGCTTTGTGTCTTACTCTAGTAATCTCTTCATTTTGTGGATTTTGTCTTTAATTCCCTATATATTCTCAAGCATCAGCCCTAAAGTGAGATAATTCCTTCTTTACATCTTCATGTATGCAGATGAAACTTCTCTGTCTGCACAAGTTTGTTTTCCTATTGGTTTAGGATGTACAATTAGATGTCTACAACCAAAGCACACTTTTCTACAAATCCAGCCCGCTAGGATTAGTCCATTTGGACTAGCAAAGTCAATGCTCAGTCTGTTTGTCATTTCTCAATCATCAGCTCTCACCTGCGGCTGATTCATGATTTTGGCTTCCTTCTCAAGCTTCTCAGGTGTCCTAGCATGAACGATTAGTATTAGTATGCTATTAGTATTCTCAGAGACTTTTTGGTTTTGTTTTTTTTTGGTTGGTTGGTTGGTTGGTTGGTTGGTTGGTTGGTTGGATTGGGAGTTTTTGCTTAGTTTTGGTTTTGTTAGATATTTACAAAAGCCAATTATTTAGCTGCTGTACTTGTTCTGATTCTCTTCTGCTCTAAGATCCTCCTGGGACAGGATAAAGATTATTTTGTCAGGGAATAGGTTACATCTCCCAGATTATCCTCACTTACCTGTACTGATTCCAGCAATTGATTTTGAGAGAGGCCCCTTCAGGGATGCATTTACTTACAACCTCTAAGAGTAGATGCTTTCAAGGCAAATATCAGTCAAGAGTTAGTAGAAAAAAGATTCACTTATCTAGCCTTTTTCTCTGACGCCCAAACCATGAAGGCTCTTCTAGAAGGTAGAGTTAAGCATAAGATGCAAACAGTCTCTCAATTTTCGCTTCTTAGATTCATTTGAGTTTGGCAAGACTGCTGGTCAATTTGGTGCTTTATATTTCTCAAGCACACTATAAATGGAGAAGGGGAGAACTATGTCTTTGCTGCCTTTTTTTCTGCTTCTTCCAACAAATACTACAGGTGTTCCATTCCAACTCCTGCTATTCTCCCTTTTTATCCTTTAGCTTTTGTCATTTTTGGAAGACTTCCAGACAGTACTTTTTCTTCTAAATTCCATGTGACTATCCTATATGCACTTGTGGTTATGATCAGAGCTTAACCTAAATTTCCACTAGTTTTATTTGGATCCATCCTAACATATTGATAATTTGTGTAGTGCTGGTTCCTTACTTTTCTTATTAGATATTCTCTTCCAATAGACTTTCACCTGATTCTGTTCAATGCCTGGGATGTGCCAGGAGCTATAATTCTAGTCTCCATTTCACCAGTGCTATGTAAGGCAAAGTAAAGCTTTCTATGGGCAACTCAGACTTTTAGCCGCTAAAACCATAACAAAGTATAGCTGTCTAATATGACGTGAAATCCAAATAAAATTAATTTGGTGGACATTATCTAGTAATATGAGTCAGTTGTTCTAAAGTGGGGCAGTGCTCAAAAATGAAAGCTTCCACTAATTTAGGTTCTGGGAAAAGTGCTAACATTAAATTTCCAAAGTATCTAGTGTTCTGTGCATATTACTCTCCTCATGTTGGTCTCTTCATTGCTTAAGGGCCAAAATGCAACTTTAAGAAAAATAATCTAAGAAAATAATCACACAGATGCATAGAGAAGTACATAAAAGCATCCTTGACACAAAAATGTAAATCGCAACACTTATAACTCATTTCATTTTCTTTCTCCTCCCCTTCTTTTTCTAAGGCATAAAAAGAATAATAATAAGAAGAAAAAGTAAAACAAACAACAACAAAAAAAAGGAAGCCTGGCATAGTTATCATTCATGTTNGTCTCTTTTCCGCTTTCCCCTAGTGAGAGTTAAGATGATGTCATGGACGGAAAGGAAATACTGCAACAGAATAGAAGACAAAGCCAGAGTGAGAAGGGGGAACAATAAAGCAGCAGTTTATAATATGTCCATGAATTGTTTTAAGAACAAAAGGTTTCAAGAAGGATGATTAAATAGTTTGACATAGCATTTTCTGCATTGCTTCTCTTCCCCAGGGAAGTCTCATACTCAGAAACCATAAGACCTTATATTGAATGTTACCTTTAATATTTTGATTTCTAATCTCTCATCCCTCTTTATGATATTCCATGGTTTACATGAAAAATCTACTGTTCGTGCCTTTTGAATTGGAAAACACAGTTTCACAATTATGGCAAAATTTATACTGGAGAAGGATCAGATTCCTGCATCAGATGTTTCAGTCTAGCAACTCCTTAGCCATAAAAGATTATTAAGGATGCATGTCCATTAGTACTTTTCAGAAATTAACAGAAGTCACAGAATTGACAGGTATTACAAAAATCTTGTCCAGAGAAGGGCCCATTCAGATGTTATAGTTTTAAAACAACAACACACTGAAAAATCAAGCTGCTATGTGCTTGCATTCTTAAAACAAGAGCTATCAAAATAACATGTTGTTTCTTCAAGTTACGGTTTTCTGTTTTGATCGGTTGCCACTCTGGTTTCTAGACAATACCAGCATAACAAGGGTGATGCTTAGTGTTCAACTGTTGCTTACAAATGAATTGTTTCTTCCCACTGGTTAAGTTATGTCTATTTTTGGGCAGCCAGCCTGCACGTCTAGAGCCAGTAAATGCCATTTCCCATTCCTAAGGCATGTCCTGTGAGCAAGAGGGTAGGTGTATTCATGCAGGTGTTAATATTAATGCAAGTAACTTGATATCTCAAAAGTGCAGTCTAGACAACAGAAAGTGCAGCTGTGATACCTGCCTTGACAAACTCACTACCAAGGAAAGTGTGATAAGATTCTTTATTTACTGTAAGCGAATTAACTCCCAAATTATTGTCTCATTTACTCCAATACTACAGGTTCACTCACGTGGGTTTATGTCCTATCTCTCTGAGAGGGTGCAATGTGAAATACTGGTACCAGTTTGTGTCCACAGCTTTTGAATTTCCTTACATACGTGCCTGGGCATGTTTTCATTAATGTTAGACCAAAATAAATTGTTGGGCAGAAATAGTAGTGTGAACAAGTTACACATCCCGAAGCAATTGTTTCTTCCAGTCTACAATTTTCCAGGATATTCAAGAAGGTCTCGTAGATTCGACCTTGCTCATGTGTCACTAAATTAAGAGAAAAGTGTCAGAGTTCAAAAGTGTAGACCAAATATGTGGTCAATCCTTCTCAACTCCAGAAAGGATGGGAGAAATAAAAGAAATAATTTATTAAAAAAATCCACCAAACTATAAAGTGTAGGAACTACTATGAACTGTAGGGACATTTAGAAACCTTTTGAACAAAAAAAGGCTTCTTTTTACTGAAGTCATATTAATTGGGCCTCATTATATTCTCAAAATAAAATCAAGTATCATTTACAACTTAGCTACTAGAAAAAAATAAGGAAAGAAGGAACACGAAAAAGCTTTTATTTTTCAAAGAAATTTCAGATCATTTAATTTCAGATCATTTTCTGTTCTGATTCACAATTTCCTCATGATACATTTCACACTAAGCATTCTGTTCTTTGTGTAGGTATACTCTTAAATGTCATTAATTTAAATATTTTTTAATTCAATAACACAGCAAAGTTACATAACATATATGCATATGTGCATTTGTATATAAAAAGCATACAAGCATTATATTTTCAACATGCATGCTTCTTGATAAATTCTTCTAAAACAGTTACTCATTGTCCAAGACAACTTCAGATAGAGGAATACACAATAATAGAATATTAAGACTGTCAATAACACAAAAGTGAAAGAATGAAAGTAACAGTTGAAAGTAGTGGATGTTCAATGTCAATATTTTCTCATTTTCTGTTATTCATAAATAGTAATAATGATAAGTAACATGTCAAATAAGAACAGTTAAGAGAAAATTTTTGCAGAAAGAAGAGCTAGCAGAATTTTGTTGGAAGGCTTTTGGTTTAAGTTCAGGTAAGGTTTGGGTTTGGCTTAATTTACTTGGTTGCTCTTAATATCAAAATATCTGTTGGCCTAGATTCCTACAATTTAAGAGCCAGAAGAAAGAAAGAACAAATTATTTGCAGTTGGCATTGGTAACCAAACATTGATTTTCTAGGTTTATCTTGTTGATGATAAGTTGTTCCCTCTCTAGAAATACAGAGGCTGAAATGTTTAATTTGATGCTGTGTAAGCAAAAAGTAGCCTTTTCTTTTGGCATGCTTGTTAAAGATTGGTTTTATTTTCCCGAAGACCCTTATATTAGGATTCCCATCCTGCTAAATTAATTTACAAATAATACAGCGATAACCTGCTGCTTAGTTTGATGTGTATCTTACTCTTTTGAACAAATATGAGTGAACACATAGCAGTGTCTGAAGGAAAAAAAATTCCAGACTGCATTTTAATGCAATGGATTTCTTTATGGAAACTTGCAGACAATCTGGAAGAAAGTTATAGGATGAAAGCAAATATGCATCAAATATAATATTCACTATTCCCTAAGTTGTATTTCCTACCCTGTGAGTACCAGGCATCATATCTCCCACCCTCTGAGTTTCTGTCAGCAATCAACACCATTTACAACACATGCTGCATAAAGGAAAATTGCATTACAATGATAGTTGATCTCTGTTATGACACATATCTTCATGGCTACAGAGGGGAAAGAACTCATCACTGAAATAGCCATGAATGATACGTCTGTCTTTCCTGGTAAGAAGTGTCATAATAGATATTGGCCCTCAAGTGCCAATATTTATTTACAAAATCATTGTTCTTCAGGAAAGAAAGTTATTTATAAAGACTAAGAAAGTAAAATCTCAGAAATATAGCTAGAATAGGAAGTTTTCAATCCTGTACAACTTAAACAAGTCTGAATTTTGTCGTTACATGACATACCTAAACCCAACCTACATATAAACATTAACATCTGACAGCATACTGTTACATTCATATTTAGAAGTAAGTGCACATGCTATGTGTATTATACACAAAATTATATACAAAAATGTTATCCTTGAAGAAATTTAATTATAGTTAGCCTATAGTTAAGGGGTGAGGCAAGAATATGTTGTCTACAAAGATTGCACAGGAGCTCCAATTAAGCCTTTATAACTTTGTGGTCTGTCACATGTACTAAAAAAATACTGAAAAAATACTGTCTTCAAAATGGCTGGAAAGGATTGCTTCCAGCTGCTTTCTTATGGAATGTGAGAAATCCCTCCCTCACACCTGTCAGTCTCTCTGCATCTTTTCAAACCACTGGCCAACTGCAGTAACATTTGAAAGAGTAAAAATTTAAAGATCAATAAATTCCTAGATTTTTTGTGAAATTCAGTAGCTGAAGAACGAATGTTTCTCATGGCTTTGCCTAGGAATAGCAGGGGGAACTTGGCTATTCCATGTGCCCAGGGGTTTGCCACAGAGGTGATCTGAAGTCTGCAGAAGTGTTACAAGAGAGAACCTGGTGCATCACTAGGGCATAGTAACATCCAACAGGTGCCTTGGGAAACCTGGCCTTACATGCTCCACTGCTCACAGACACTTCAACTTTTAAAAAATGAAAACATCTCTGGCACTCCAGTTGTACAGTCAGGGCTTCTCTAAAACCTGTCTTTGTCCTGGGCAAATTTCTTTTTAAGAACTTTAATTCATGGGTTGTATGGTCAGAAGGGAATTTCTAAAAACCTTGAGCTCCTAGCTTGACCTGCATAACACAAGCCACATAATTTGATCTCCTAGTTCCTGCAGGATTATTCTCCTTTCCCATATAAGTGAACTATATTGAGTTTAATAAATCTACAGAGCAAAAAGATTTGGAGATAAAAGATTATTTTCTTCTGCTGGCTAAGGCCCTTTCCAGAGAAGAGCTCAGGAACTGGAAAAGTCATATGCTTTTGGTAATAGTATGTGTCAAATTAAACATGTATTTATGTTTTTTATTGGATCTGAACTAAGCTTATGGATTCCTACAAGATTAGGCAAGTGAATTCCTTTCTGATCTATAAAGCTGTAGCCTTCTAAAATGCAATGTCTTTAGTCATCAGTCTGAAAAAGTCAATTTTTGACATGGTGGTAAAAATATCAAGTTTTTAAAACTCTCCAGAAAGTTATTGATGGACCAGGTAACTGCTACGTAGGATTATGAAACACTATCTGAAGAGACAGATAAGACTGTAGTTCTCAAAATACTCTTCTTATATATGCTGGGTTTGATTTTGATTAAGAATAATGGCACATTATGCTATTTTATTTCACTTGTACCCTGAAATATTGTTTTCATCACAAGATATATATCACAATAAACTGAAATACATACTTTTCAAGCTGTAAACCTATAGAAATTACTACAAGGCAAATTAAAAACATATTCATATATTTAGATTTTATTACCTAGTAACTCCTCTGATTTGTTAAGTAAAAGCATTGTTCTCTGATAAAATAACCATAAACCTTAAGTGTGATCTACTCTATTTTCCCTTAAATATAAATTATTTATAATTTAATAATATATATACAGGTGCAAGTATTTAAATTTTACCTTATAGTTTAATATATAAGTAGCCAGGCACTTTTGAGTGCATATACATGTTTGATTTTTCCTAGACAAAAGAGATATTAAAGAGAACACAACATAAAAGTAATTTTTACCATTGTATGGATGCTTGATTTTACACAAGAAGAAAGTTATTAAGTGCTAACCACACCTATAGTGAAAATAATAAGTCTTAATTTGTCCTCTACCAAACCCAACTCAAGTCACTGACTTTTTCAGAATTTTTGAGTTTTGCTTCTCACCTCAGCAGGAATTTAAGAAAAACATGCCACACTGAACCCATAGAGACACTTCTTTTCCTAATCTCTTGAAATTTTTTTGGAATGTTGATTGCACATTGTCTTGTCCATGCATTTTGATATGTACCTTTGCATTAACATGCTATACAAAGCCCCTGTATATAGAGATAATGAAATGTTTGGGTTTGAAGGCACGCAGAATACACCTGTGATATTACATTATGTCAGTATGACTCTTAGGCTCTGATGTGTATTATGGGTTAATTAAGGCATGGGAAATAATGTATATGAAAAGATATATCTCCTTTACCTCCAGTGAAATAAAAATTTCAAATCAAAAACATCTGTCTTTTTTTCGTTTATATGTCAAAATGTAATTGGCTATGGTTGGGTTTTGTTGCCTTTATTACTTTTAATAGCTGTACAGCCACTGATTGCCCAAGCTGATGGTTAATTTAATTTCTGTCAATACAATATTGGGGCTGTCTGCATATTCAGGCCATGATTAACTGCAGCAGAGTCCATAACAGTAGTGTTATTATTACTGCATTTAACTTCCTCTCGGGAGAAGACAAATTAAATTATGTTGAAAATGCTGTTGATTATCATTACGGACTTATTTGTAGAGCACAATTACTGATCTGTTGTAAAATAAATCAAATTTTTTATCATCGTGGTATAAATTAAATGTAATGTAGGCGAAAGGAGAGTGGTTACTGAAAGAGTTCAGGCAGCTTTGTATAAGTCAACTGAGCACTGAATTAAAATAATAATCACAGATGAACATGATATTATATTTTAATAACAAGCTACTTCATGACCAAGTGTTCATAGATTATGGGACTTCAACAATAAAAAAGCAAACTTAAAATGCTTTATGTGCTGTTGACTTAAACAAAAGACTGAGGCCTTCATATATAAATTATTTTCTACTGCTGCCTCTACGCAAACTGGAAACTCACTTCGAGTAACCAATTTAAGGCACCACTTTAAAAATACAATTACACTAATAGCTTACATATGATGATACTTCAGCTCCCCTCCTCCCTCTATGATGTACTAATCTCTGCCATACTGTATTAGAACCTTATAAAATGTGGACCTTTACTGATAACTCCAGTGAAAACGTGTGCAACACACTAGCAGATATTTAAATTCACTGGATACTCACTATTGAATGTCCCTTAACCCTACATTTTCAGAAAGGCCAGGCAGTTACTCACCGATTCATGAAGACAAATGAGAGCAGGTATAAATGGATCTTATCCTGCCCTCTCCATAGATACATCATCCAGCTTCAGTCACGTTTCTTCTGACCATCAACCATGTCAGGTATCCAAGAGGTAATGCAAGGGAGACATAAGTAGAAGCTGCCCCCGTTTTCCTTCCACCCCCATTAGCAGAGTTCAGACTGAATCTTTCTCATGGGAGTAGTTCCTCAGCTGGCACATACATTGTATCTCCATCAGCTTCACCAAAATTCTGATGATGTGTATCATCAAGGGGTCTGTTTAACAGGGACTTGTACCACTTATGAGTGTCCTTAGAAATTGAACTTGCCCATCAAAACCATTCCTCAACAATCTCTAATGCAAAACAGTTCTTACTAACTACAAAGTATTCCAGCATTCTTTACACAGAAAAAAATCCCATTGACATTCCTGGACATTTTGCCTACAAAGAAATCATATAAAACGCCTCAGAATAAGCTGTTTCAGTAGATGTCCACCAACTCATAGAATTCAGAATTTCTATTTTTAATTTTGCCAGACATTATTACTTTGGTCTACAGTCCTCCAATAACTGTCTCAGAGTAACTCCTTCTCTATCCTTACTACATTTTCAGCAGGAGTCAGTCATTCCCATGAATGAACTCAATCGGCACAAAGGGTACTTCAGCCCCACAGTCCCTGGCACACCAACTGAGTTTTTGTTCCTGGCACACTGAGCTCATAACTGCATTAGGCATGCCTGGAGCTCCATGGCACTCCTTATATGTTAATCACATCCATTATACTCCATGCTTTGCAAAAATTTATATAGAGATTTGGAGCATACAAGCAAATTGCATCTGTAAAGCACCCTTTGGCCTAGCAAAAATATGATGGGCAGTGAGCCACGAGTTCTAGTTGCAACTCTTCATCTGACGTTAATAATTCTGTGCACTACATAACCCTTATTATGCAGCAAGGCCTCATTAAGAAAGAGACAAGTATCATTTGCCATATTTTGCAGAAGGATTAACTCAGGAGTTGTCGTTTATTTGTGCAGCAGGGCTCAAACCCCAGGTTTTTAAGAGAGCAGACCCATGTTATACACACATAGCTAAGATGCATTTCAAATCTATGTGTTTTTCTGGGCTTTCCAGAGTTACCAAGCCACATTTCATATATAGCCAGAAGATGAATCAAGAATTTTTACACTGCTGATAAATGTATGAACATTAACATTATTTTACATGACAGCAGTTTTCTTTCTTTGATTTCTCTTGTTTAAAGACATGAAAAATATCATACAAATATCTGTCTTTCAGTAAAAGAGCAACTGAAACCATTTGTAGAAGTATCTTAAAAGATCAGAGGATTCAAAGTGAAACCCTTCTGCAAAACAGAAGAGAAGAGAATGAGGCACAAAGATTTAAAGTTTTTATCTTAGTTGAAATCTAGAGGAGTTGAAATCCATTCCTCACTCTGCTATAAACTTTCTTTAACCATGGTGTGCTCCTGCCTCCCAGCTGAAGCCATAACCACCAGCGGGTGTTGTGATAGCTGCATCCATCTTACTCTGGACATGGCAGCCAGGGGCTGTCTGGCATGGTGACCCAGACGTCTTGCTGGTATGCAAATATGACCATAAGTCACTCATCCTTCTCTATAAATAGCAGGCAGCCCAGGCCCGTGGAGCTCTCCTGTACGGCAGCGGGCTGCACGCCAGGATCTCTCCTGGAGCAGGGACACCTCCCAAGGTTACTCCTCCAGCTGAGAGACCCCCTCCCACAACAGATCCTCACCAAGTGATTAATAGCATGATAAACTCTGACTTCTTAGCTAAGCGGTCTAAAAGATTCACTCTGCACATCCAGTCCTTTAGCCATAGGCTGTTGACCAAATCTGAGACTAGAAGAGGATCCAGATGCACCTAGACTCCTCTCTGAGAGAAGAGAGAGGATCTGTTCTGAAACTCATGACTCAACAGGAGATAAAATGTCTCCCTGAGAGTTTTGTCTGACCCTATCCTCCACACAGTAAAAAATCAAGTGTACCTTGCCAACAAGTCTTGTTAAACCCCTATTGCATTTACTATCAAAGTTTGTTAAATTGCTTGTTTGTATCAGTAAACACATTGCTGCTTCTTTCTTATGGGTGAAGCACGTCACTCCATCAGCAAGGTAACACTATCATAATTCAAACTTGTCTTGCTATTAATTATAATAAAAATATATAATTTCATTCCTATTTTCTTTTGGCTTGTTATATTGGCCTGAAAAGCTCACTTTTAGGATTATTTAAAATGTGAATATGTCACACAGCCTGTTCATTTAAACCATGCATTTCAGCATCAAAGTCATCCTCTGAACTGCATATAACTAAAAAGATTTTTTTAAAAGTCTTTAACCATTTATCACCTCTACACAACATGAAATTCTTTTTGGCGCTTTAGAATACCATAAGAAGGAATAGGCCCTGCCACATGGAATTTATAATACAATTTCAAGTGTGAGACAAAATAAGGTTTAGCAAAACCAGAAGGGCAAGATTTAGCTGTACTTTGAGAAAGAAAAGATGCACCACAGAAGGAAATAGAAAATGTGCAGATATAATCTGTTCTTAAAATATTCTGAGAATCCATTATGAAAAAGGGTGATAGACTCTGAATGAAAGGAAGTTGCTAGTAAGCTTTCCATACTATGAGGGGAACATTTTTGTTCAGTTTATGCTACCAGCCAAATGATTTTCAGTTTTCAGTGTAGGACTCACTACTTAGCATTTCTGCTTTAAAAATAAGGACTTGTAGAAAACTGATTCTGAAAAACTTTAGCAGATCATGTGGCTAGAAACAGCATATGTAGTCCTAGGTTTCCTATGCGTACATTTATGCAGAAGAGGAAAATCACTCAGAAACAATGCTTAATTTAACCATTTTTTCTATTCACACACTACTTCCTTCATCCTAAAATGGTGTTCTATATTTCAAACGAGGTCAACTAAACTACACCAAAGTCAAGGGGTTTTAAAAAAAGGCAGTAAAGGTTTCAGTGTGTGTAGATATGTTCCCACCAGCTCCCACTGTGTAAACTTCCTAAAGTTCACTTCCAATACGGCAAATTAACACAAATTTGACCCAAATCTACTCATGTGACATTGACAGAAAAATGTGTGAAATCATACATGCAAAAGAAAATTAACTCAATACAGCATTTTCTATTTTTGAAAAGGTAAACAGTGTAAGCTTTGCAAACACAGGACTATAAAAGAACGTAATTTTATTAATATTCCACTTGATTAAAGATAACAAACACCCATAAAAAGCACACCAGCCTGCAGTAAATGATACTAATATGTTCTCCTAACAATGAATGTTTTGACTGAAACAGCACAACTACTTCAATATCTATGCTCAACACAGGTGAAATGCACTCCATAAAGACAGAACTCTGAAAGGATCCCAATACAGTAGTGCAGGGCACTGAGCTTATTTGATGTGACACACTCCATTCATCTTCATGAAAGTTTCAAACTCATGAGGTACATACAAACTGATGTCTATTGTCATTTACTGGGAAACTCTGAGGTGTAAACACTTCACACAACTCCCTCACAAACATGAAGCAGGATGATAGCTTTGATGGCACTGATGGATGGTGTCCTTATGGCCAGGGGAAGGAGACTCACATCAGCACTGACACTGTGGGATCTATCAGCTGTCTTCAAAACAAAGTGGATCACAGGAGTGCACCAGAGCACAAACACATAACAGTGCTAAGACTGTTCCCTCCTCAGGAACAAAGCGCATATAATTTCATGACTGTTCACAAGATGCCAGCTGTAAGGTTCAGAGACAAATTGTTCTTCATTATACATGCAAGATAAATCATACTATGGAATGATTATGAACTGACCGTATACGACCACGACACAGCAGGCAGACCAGTCCCTGTCCATATGTGGGGGAAAAACTACCGTCCCTGAAAAAATGGTTGCACACTGCTTGCTACATACTTCCACAGAAAACATACCTGACATGCATATCTTTAGGCAACAGAAATACTTATGGATGAGAAATAGGAGGCTTCAGCTTAACTTGGGCAAGAGAGACAATGCAGCTGGGTAGGATAAACCTCCTTCAGTAACCAGCCAAGTTATTACTCTCCTTAATTGTCAAAGCCATCTCTCTGCTCTTGTCAAAGCAAAGCCATCTAGGAATCTTCCCCAAGCTTGTTCAGCCTCTGTACAGACTTTCAGCTTGAACCCTAGAAATCTTTAGACAATACTTTTAAGTATCTGTGTAAGTCTTCACTTGGACCTCTGCATACTCAGACATCACTTCCTTAATTATAGCCTAATAGCTTGCTTAACAATTCCAAGTTCTAACGAATAGCATCACGAAATAGAAGTGGATGATAATATAATGTGTGGCATACTGACAGAGCTCAAGGCAACTGTTCAGGAAGGGTGCAATTATCCACATTTCACAGATCTTTAAAGTGAGGTTCAGAGGAGTAACATCTTTCCCCGGACACAAGGAAACTGTGGTAGAGGCAGAGGCAGTCATGTAGCCTTTATTCCTATACTATCCTACTGTGTTCTGAAATGTGGAGTAAATGAGACATTATCATAAAATATGCTGTAATCATGATTTTGATTAAACCCTAGATCATATTAAAATACTGGATTAAGCTCAGTATTTTAAAAACAATTACATCCAGTACAGTAATAGAGGGACATGTTGAGCAGTTTGTTTTATTGACTCTTAATTAGAAATATATGCTTCGTTTATCATAGTACTCTCTGTAGGAGATCAAGGTGCAAGAGGTTTCAGTCTGATGTCACCATATGAGCAGGTTGGGAACAAGAACTTTTCTATAAATTAAAATTAGTGCTTTAATAGGGCCTAAAAGAATTTTTTAAATTGTCTATAGGGATGAGGAAATAATTGTTTTGTCAATACACTTCTTCCTAGTCCTGTGAGTTTTTTAGAATTTTACTTTACTTTGTAAGAAATTTTTTCACCTGGCTCTTACACAATATTTTCATCTTCCTTCAGATAGTTCCAGGCCCCATGTCAGAATTAAAATTCTGCTTTTCCAAGAAGATCTTATATAAGTCACTAAAATATCTTCATTTGTTAAGTCAATAATAAGATTGCTGTAATTCTGTGTCACACCAATAGCTCTATATTCAGTTATATGTGACAGATAAGTTACTAATGCCTGTAAGACTACTTGTTCAAACAATATTCTATGCTGCTTTTAGAAACCAAACATTTTACCACTTACGTGGTGAAAATGTATCTGATCTATCTTGTAAAACAATCAGATACATTTAAAACATACATTGTGCACTATGCAGATAATTAAGAAGACTGTCTTTCTGTAAAACAAATTATTGGACCTGAAGGGTACTCTTGCAACTGCAATATTTCGGGCAAACAAAACAAACCACCAACAAATCAAGGAATAGCCTTTTCTCATTGCATTCTGACAAATTTTAAAAAATCCTACATTATTTTTAAACCTATAGATTTATCAGATTTCCTATGAAACCACAGCATCAAGAACCAAAACACTTAGAATGTCCATAAGATTACTGCCCAGAATAATTATTTTTGTTAAGGAAAAAAAAAACAAGAAAGAAAAAAAAGGGAAAGAAAAAAACCAGCAAAGCACCAAAATTATGTGCGGAAGTTACAATTTATTGCAATAGTCTGTGGTCATTCCAGGCTCAATAAATGAAGTAAAAATACAGAGCAGGAACATTATTTGCAGCCACTGCATACAAAATAACTCATATTACCTCTTTTCAGGTTTTAAAAGGTATAATTAGAAGGTATAATTAGACAATGTTAGTCTAGTGTTTCATCTGAAACCTGAGCCAGTTCTGGCTCAAATATTTACTAGTCTGCAACAGGTTTTGGACTTACATTATACTCATTTTACAAATATGACTGAAATTTCCCTCAGAAACATCTCCCATTCCCTCTCACAAAGAAAGCATACGTGATGCATGTGTTCAAAAAGCACTAAATAGCATCACAAAAATATTTGCTACCATATTTATTTGATAGCTTGTTTATCTATTAGCATTTAAAAAAAATAAAATAGAAAAAACCTTGAGACATAAGAAAAAATAATTGTGGAATCTAGATTAAGAGAACAATTTAATATGCTCTTTTAAGATATCTCTGTGCATGTGTTCTACTATTGTTGTTGTTGTTGATTTTTCTGTTTTCATTTTCTACTGATATTTTGAATTAAATTGTGATCCAGTCCATGAATATCTTTAGTATATAAGAAAATATATCTGCAGAATCATTTTAGTCCTTTAAGGCTATGCTGACAAAAATGTATGTTCATCAAAACATACACCAAACCTTGATTCCCTTGTACTTAAATACATAAGCAACAGACCTGGGAGCAAAATGTTCACATCTCTGATCCAGGCCATCAGGCCCTATGTCTCGTTTTCTCCATCAAGTATCTCAGAGAATCAGTACTCAAAATATTCCTACATTTTGTTTGTTCTTATTTTCAATTACAACTATTTGGAGTGTTTTCTCCCATATTACTCAGAGTAGCAAAACCAAAGGGAATATATCTCTCTCTCTAACACAGAAAAATAACTGTATTTTCTGACTAAAACTGAATGGTGATTTTTCTGGGCAGTTCCACTGCAAGGGACATCTCTTTTGCTTTCAGTTTTTCTAAAAAATATTTACCTGAAAGACATACAAACCCACAAGAATCTGAGCAGTGCGAAAAAGCCAAACAAAGAGGAAAGTATTATAAAGGCAGAACGCGAGAGCAGCTTGTTTCCTGTGCAGGTGAAGAAGTTGACTTTCTTGGCAGCAAGTTCATGGGCCTGACTTGTGATATCATCTGAGGATTCCCTTGACATGAACTTCAGAAGTATTCACCATACTCCATGCTACAGGGGTTTTATAATTTTGAAACTCATTTTCTTAGTACACTTTTGAACACGAAACCCTAAGTGATAGAGTACACTGAAATCAATTGATAAAAAATGCTAAAGATAGAAGTTTTATTATCAAGGGCACTCAAAATGAGGTTGAGCTGTTTTAAATGCAAGTACGTGTCCCCAGCTAGTCTAATCGATCCCATATAATACAGGTAATTGCAACTTTATATCTTATTATTGTCTCCACAGGGGTTTTGTGGAAACAAGATCCTACACATTACACGTTTTCTATGATAACACATAAACATTAAACTATGTTTTTAAAGAATACAAACATGGAAGCCTTAGTGAAAAGGGGGTAACATTCCTTTTTATGGGAAATCTTATTTGTAGACATGCAGTCCAAGGACTCTTTTCCCCCAAAATAGCACAGAAAAATGTCCAGCTGCCTTTGATAAAAAAAAATCCACCTTGTAGCCATCCCTGTTAAGCAGAAAAGTACGGAAGTTAGTGAATGGACTAAATTAGAAGGACTAATTAGAAGGACTAGATTAGAGAACCAAGCTGAGAAAGAATTCAAACCTAAGGATGTATCTTCGCAAAACTAATCCTTATTTAAAATGACATCAGAAAAGAAATCCTTCCAAAATCTGTTAGCCTTTTTTAAGCATCTGGAACTAATTCATCAAGGAACTCAATGAATAATTGTAAGATATTCAGGAAACTCAACAGGATTCAGGAAAAGAATTTGAAAGTGTTTAGGTGCTGCAATACCTAACAGTGGAAGCTAGGTGTAAAAGGCTTCAAGAAACTGCTGGTTCTCAGTTAAAATCCTAGAACTTTGTCCCAGATATAAAAGTAATCTAAGAATTTTGTTGGTCATCATATCTGTGTCCCTTTAAATAATTAAAATTATTATTCACTTTATGTTTCTGCTCACTAGTTTATCCAGGTATTCTGGTACCAATATAATGAGCATTAAACACACAAGATGAGCATGAATTTTACTGGTTTGATAAATCAATGGAAAGCCTACACAAACAGAAACTACACTGTTTTCCTTAACATAGTTTTCAGTATTTCACTAATGTGACTTGCTTTGACATTATAGGCAGTAGTTTAATATTTTCAGGAAAATAAAATAATCAAACGCCACTCTGCGATATCAGTTCTAGTTATCATCTTTGCTTCAGAATTTTTCCAATTTAAAAAATTTATTTTTTATAGTAATGCATTTTAAATATTCAATTCTGCTTTAGCTACATATCTGCTGATCTAGATTCACAGATAATCTTTAGACAAAAATATCCCTCTTTGGTTTTTATTTTGTGATTGAGTATCTTTGCTGCTGAAGAGTATCCAATTCCTTGTCATCTCCTGTCCAGCTTCAGCTATTAACAATTACAGGGTTTTTTTTTCTAGTTGTACTCAATAGATCAAGAATTCCTGTCGTATTCCCCAAACACATATCTAAACCAGTCTGAAATATTTCAAGTTTGCATTCTATGGGAGGTGTCTTTCATTATGTTAACCAATCCTATAGTGGTTTTCATCTCAATCTCTCCATATATCAGTATTCTTTCTAACCATTAATATCTGGAGTGGACACATTATTTCAGGAGCTATTGCTTCGTATTCCCTTATTCTAAAAAGCCTTCTATATTGGTCCCTTAAGGTACCATTAACATGCTACCATTCCATATCCATGGAACTTCACTGAGAGTAGAGTACATAGGAATATTCACAAATAAATCCTTGCTGAAGTTGTTTCTCACATAACTTTGTCCTACACTTCTTTATTCCTAGGTACACAAAACTACCTTTGGCCATTGAAATGGATCCTGCTCTTAAATTTTACACCTGTTTATTTTTCCATCTGAAGCATATTTCATTATTAATCTGTCCCTCTTCAAATTTCACCAATTTAAATGATTGGTCACTTCCATGTCAACAACCATGCTAAAAATGGTATGTGTGCAGCTGTGTTCCACAGGGCCTCCTTCATGCATATCCAAATTACAAAACTGAAATATGCAATTACAAAATTTTATACTTTTCTTTTTCAGCATAGGTAGTTGGCTAGAATCTTACAATAGTAAGAGCAATAAAGTTTTCTTTTTTTCTGGGCCCAAAATCATATTCAGTCTTATCTAGCAGCCTGAATGTAGCTGTAGGTATTTCTCCCTCCTGAATTCATTTTCTGCTACAACATACATGAAACTAGTTTATTAGCTCTTTAAAGAGCAGAACAATAATTCAACTCTGCCATGTCTGGGCACACAGATTTTCTGGAAAATATCACGTAGGTTGTAATGCTTTTGTTACAAAGGTAAAAAAGGGGGAAAAAAGGTATATATTTCCAGGAGATAATCGTAACAGTTGTGTAGCAACTGTGCTTTATTTTCAACAGTTTGATACAATATGAGCTATACATTCTTGCATACAAAGAATGACCTTTCTCTTCTTTCTCTCAGATTTTTGGACATTAGGGATTGAATGGTCAGAATGTTACAGAGCTCAGCAGAGGTCATCTGACAAAAATTTTTCAAGGGAACAGAAAAAGATCAGCTCAGTGGTATATACAGGAGATATAACTTTTAGTCAAATAATGTTCCTCATCCCACCACAAAGCACACACAGTAAACAAGAATAAAAATGTGACTGCCAGCCTTATTGGTCCCAAAGGATGTCATTGTCTTCTCAGACCTTCTGATGTCACATCAACACTGACTGCAATGGCTATCATGCTGAAGTCTAGTTGTGGAGGGTCTGTTGCAAATTCTTCAACTTTTTTTATATATTTAGTTTATCACTGTGAGGCTTCTGGCAAAAGACAAGGGATGAAAATATTTGGTGTGAAAACATCTTATAAACATCCATAAGCCACTCTTTGTTTCAGAAAAATTCTGTTTCTTAGACAGCCGTTTTGTTTTTCTACCACTGCAAACTCTTCATAAGAGCATGTATTTTGTGAAGAATTCAATGATACATGTTTCAGGATTAGTTTTATTTACCATGGTTACAAATTGTCTCTTGGGTCACTTCTTAAAAAATACACTTTTCCTTGCTTTCTTCACATAGTTACAGATGGACTTTCATGAGCTGAAGGGTTGTAAAGCACATTGCTGGCAATAAAAGATTTTGAAAATAGTCAGAAGCCACAGAGACTATTTTTCTTGCCCTTGGAATATTTCCCTCAATTTCCCAGCCACTAGGCAGAGAGCATCTGTGTTAGTGGAGCAACAAAACTTTCAAAAGACTTACTTATTATCAGTTATGTTTCATGAGGAGAAAACTGTGCTTCTCTAAGTCTGGACGAATAGAAACAGACATGGTAGCCTGGTATATCATGTAAAAAAATGCGTTGATGGCTAAAATGGCATCTCATTGCTGAAGTTATTAAAAAAATTTTACAGCAGTATAGTTATTGTCACTGAGTAACTGGTAAGGACTTAATTTTAAGTAGTGTTATCCATTCAGCAACCAACCAGAGCTTAAAATAAACTCTAGACTATCTATATTTCCAGCACAAGATGTGAATTCTATGCTATGATATAATATGTTTTCTTCATTTTAGAAGTGATCAGAAGAACTAGAAAGAAGGCTAAAACTTATTCCTTAATGTTTAAATGGGGACCATTTCTTTTGATTTGCAATTAGAAAGGAAAATTTTACAGAGGTTTAAATGTTAAGAAATCAAAAGTAAACTAGTAAGGAAATATAGTTAAAGCTAAAGGATCAACTCACACTTCAGAACACAGTAGCTATCTAAATTCAGCTAGTAACTGCCACAAGAAACAAATTACTCTATATTATGCAATGTATATCAGGAAATTCTAAATATTGAACAAGGATTTGCTATGAAACAGAAATAGACAAGTAAGAAACTAATCTATAGACAATAAAGAACAAAAATTCTTCAGGAAGGACCCTTTCCAACATGACAGCTCGTGGAAGATTAAAAGTATTCTCAAAAGGCAGAAGCAAGGTCATAGCTATAACATGTACCCCAAGATTTTCCTTTTGTATTTATCAAGCAAGGGAAAATAAAGCAAGTATAGAGCAGCACACAAGAGATCATTAAGCAGATGATGAAGACAGACTTTAACTTACCATAGTAGATCTTTTCTTGGACAAAATTAATTTGATTGACTCTGTTGCCAGGAGATGTTTGGGAGAGAGCCAAGAGACTTATGGCAATAAATCAATGAGAAATAAAATAAACATGAATTAGAGATATTGTCAGAAAGTTAATGTCTTGGTATCTTGCTTTTCATAATACAAGCTATTTTCTTATAAATGTTCCAGCTATTTTTGCAAAGGAATATTTTTTTGAAAGAATGGCACTGATCCTAAGGACATGTCAGAAGACTTCAGTCAGAAGAATCAGAAAAAGGCAACTAAATCTTCTTTCTGCTCAGTACAGTGTTTTAAGAAAAATCAAATCAAACCAGACAAAATCAAACAAGCAAAAAAAAACCCAACCAAACAAAAGACAAACAGCAAACTACCAAATACTGAATTGAATGATAATAGGAAGGCTACAGTGGATAGTTCTGTCCATGGCCAACTGATGTTTATATAGTATTGAGCACTGTCAGAAAGTGACCTGGGCTGATGTTGGTCAGTTATCAGAAGAAAGAAGTTCAGAAAAACACAGGTACTACAAAGTGTAATCGTTAATGTTATTTGCATCCTCCTCTAAAAATCTTGATACTGGGAGCCAGAAAGGTCATTAAAGTCAGGTTTCAGATCAAATTTGGAAAAGTGCTCCAGTGCATGCAGACATCAACAAGTCATAATATTTTAATGCATAATAGGCATGTGTTCAGGAATGCAAGTAATTACACACTGTCTTCTCTAAAACAGTGTCCCTTTTGTTTCATGCTGAGAAATCATTCTTTCCTAGAATACACTCTGGTGGAGACGTACATACAATTTACATTGTGTTATATCACAGAAAAATGGAAAGGAAAGTGGTGACTCCTATATATGTCCAGCTTTTGAAAGATATTAACAACACATTATAAAATTGACATATAAGGTATAAATTAGTATTATTAGAATCAGCAAATATTTCTTTATTTGAGAGGATTTTCTTTCTCTGAAACAAATAGAAATATCAAAGAAGCAAACTGCCCATTATTCCATATCAAGGAAGGTGCATATAAGCAAATTAAATGGATAATTTAAAGTAAAAGCAACACAGAAATCTCACTTTCCCCTTCCCCTCCCTCCTCTACTCATATATACACCACACAAGAAAGGTGAGATGCTTAACAGCATGATAAAATGATACTCTGATGGCAAACACTTTAGGGAACTGACTTTCAGCATCCTGTCCATCTTTAGGTTGGTCTTATTGCTTAGGTTGTAGAGTCGGAAAGTTATTTAGCTGTACACATTATGTTCTGAGTGAGCTGAGTGCATGTAATTTATGACTGTTGCACTTTAATGCATATTTAATAAAGCTGCAGACATTTATACACCAAATCAACTGTGTCAATTTTGTTTGCTTTGGGAAGATGGAGATGTCCCATGGCAATGCTGACACTTCTAGTGAGATTTAAATTGTAAGACATTTCATTTGAGAGTAGAGCACTTTTAATGTACTATAGCTTGATACAGCAAAAATAATCAGCAAGGGCTGATTAACATACAGGGAATAAGAACTAGGATAAGTCTTGTAAAGAGTCTCACCTTTTGCTTGCAGACAAAAAGAAGGAAATTAGATACTAGCTGGCTCAGAAAACCCCCAGCAAACAACCAAAGCTGACAATTAAATTTCACCTCAGGTTTTAAGGGTAGAAGGGGAGTAAAGAGAAATAGAAAGTCCATGTGAAAACAGCAAAAGAAGGATAATCTTTCTAAATTAGCATTGTCTACAGAAGTACTAAGTGTTGTTTCTTTTTTTCCATACTAGGACCACTACATAAACAGAAGTGACTTTTCTTCTCTGTCATTAAGTTCCGTAGTAGAAGCAAACTCTCTCCTGATGCCTTGCAATATTAACTGCAGTTTTAATCTGAGATATTTGTATCCATTACAAGGAAGATAAATTTGCCTTTCATCTCTTCATATGCTTTTCAATCAAATAAATCAAAATGTTAGGGCAAGAGTATCAACTGATTCAATAGTTTCTAAGTTTATAAGCCCTTTAAATATGTGTACATGGAAGACATCTCTCATCCAGTAAAAAGCCTGGACTAAAGCTAGCTGCTATTTGAAGCACAGATCTGGACCGCAGTCCTTGTTCTGACAGTCTTTCAGATGGATCTGGTTTACCTAGCCAAGCCTCAATGCTGCTAATAGCCTGGAGGTCTGCAAGGCAGATTTGAAGAGACCATGCCAAGCTGCACGCTGCTGCAGCTATACAGGCAGCAGCAGCCAAAGCAGCCAGGCTGAATGGATTGAGTGGATATGTCAGAGCAGTGATCTCAGGGTAGGCATGTCCACAAATGTCCAGGCTTTGCCCACATTTGATGGTATGAATACTGCTGCTGAGTCAGGTTTTGTATCTGAACTTGAGGAAATGTTTAGAGAATTGTGTCTTTTTTTTTTTTTAATGGTAAATATGAACTTCTCTGGTGGGTAACAAGCCAGGTAGTGACATATATGAAGACATATACATGGTATTTGACTAAGGAGCCTAAAATCTGAACTAACCAACACAGCTAAGAGTTTGTTAAACCAAAAAAAATTATACTTGGAAAAGAGTACACTGAGGCATATTCAATATATATTCTGAAACAATTGACAAAAATATGTGGTCCTCATTCAAGCAATGAACTGCAAATCTCAACAAAAATGTGTCAGAAAATGTACTTTGTTTTGTAAAAATCTAAAAAACTCAACCATTTAGATCAGAATAATTCATTCTTTAAACACCAAGAATAAGAACTTTGGGGACAAAAGAGACTGACTCCAGAAAAATGAGGGAGCTTCACTGATGTCAGCTGACCAGGATTCCACCTGACAAGCACATTTTGCTCCTACAAATCTGATTGTTGTTATTCTTTGTATGTATAGTAAAGCTGAGATTTCTCAGTGTTCATGTATACACAGCCTGTGTTTATCGTTCTCAAAACTTAGGACTGCAGTAGGAAATCTTTGTTCTTTATTCATTGTCTATCAGTCAGGGAGCCCCATAGTTCATAATGAGACACAAAACACCAAAGCAGATATGCATGAGAACAAATATTTGTGTACACAGAGTAAAATATCCTGATTCTCTAGAATTTCATGTTACATCTCCATTCCTTATTTTCTTTTTCAACCAATTTTCAGACTTCTTTCTTGTCCCCCTTATAAATACTTCTTTAAATATTCAGTGATTTTGACTGGGTTTTTTGAACTTGTTCTTTTGATCTAATTTCTACCCCTCCCTTGCTAATGCTAAGGTTTTCCACCAATACACAGAAAGAAAGCATAATAATACAAACGATATAAGCACTAAAAAAAATTTACCCTGCATGGAGTATTTCCCAGCCTGAGAAGCAAAAGGATGTAACCAAAAACCCACATCTGGACTAAGGGTTTAGGGTTTTTGGGAGGCAGGTTATTTTTGCTATAACATCAGAGTACAATGCAGCAGGCTATGGCTGCCTGTTCTGATAGCATGATTTATTCCTGCTCATCTGGTGTCACCAACTCTACCCTCACTGCAGATGATTACAGTACAAAATCATTTAAGGTTAGAAAACCCTGCTCAATCAATACTATTCAGTCCAGCAGCTCAAGGGTGTAAAAAATACACGTATCAACTGTTCTCTTTTCCACTGTATATATTTAAATTGGACCTTGGGATGTCCATTTATTACAGTGCATGTTATGGGCTCCCAAAAATAAATGACTTTTTGACACAAACTTTCAGGCTTTCTAAATCCAGCTTCCACACTGCTTGAGGCTAGAAATTTCATCTAAATATTATTGAATTCCAGCACAACATTAGCATGAAGAGATATTTACAATAACACAGCCATTACAACTCAATCAAAAGCTGATTTCAGCCAGAATTATGCAGAATTAAATCTTGCAGGATTCAAATTATTAAAAATCTGAGACTCAATAAAGTGTGGTCTAGAAGTCCCATTTATCAAGGGAGCAGAAGTGCTTCTACAGTTATAGTGACTTTTTCATATATATTCTGCAAGAATTTGCATGCATTTTAAAACATTTGAGTTTAATTCTTATAGAAATCAAGTAACTATACCATATTTATATGGCAGTAGGAGCCAACTGAGAATAATTTCTTTATGTTTTCCTTTCTACATATCACATTTTAAATGCGTTAGGATTTTTTTTTTTCTGGTTCCCACTGGGTAGAAAAATATTAATCCAAAATTCAAGAAATGTGTGTATGCTTGGTTCCAATGAAATCTGAACCAACACACCACTAAAAGTAGCTAGAAGGAGTTCAAAGCAACAATTAAAAAGAACACTGCTAGGCAGGTAATGTACTGAAAATAATCTCTCACTTATAGTTGACCAGACCAATTGTTTTCAAAATTCAGTCTATTCATTTTGGCCTTTTTCCAACTCGTCAACTACAAGCAGGGTCAGAGACCAGTTCTCAATAGTAAGGCACAACTCACTCCATATGCTCTACTTAGCCCCCTGCTCTTGCCACTTCCCACCCAAATCCTTCAAACAAAACATCCCATGATTAATTTCAGTATTTTCAGACTTGTTGAATGTGTGATGGATGAAGTCGTGGCACCTGTTCTTACTGTGAATCCTTTACATCACCTGCTGCTTTCCAAACCACATCACTAAGATCCTAATCCATGTGCCCTATGTTCACAGAAAACCAAAACCCTTCCTTGGACCTTATAAGGATAAGAAGTAAAGGAATGGATCTTCAATCAGTGACTTCAACACTCATATTGCAGCAGCTGAGCATTTAGATTCAGAACAGCAATACTGATCTAAAAGCAGAAGGTTTCAATGCCCCTGGTTTTACCCCTCCTCTAGAAATGATGTTGACTGTATTTCTGACTAAGTTCCAATTGTTTTCGTATTAAACAGATGTAGAAGCAATGTCATATACAGAAGCTAACTACTCAGTCTGAACACTTTTCTGATTTGAGAGATTACTGAGAATTACCACTGACAGTGTTGAAATCTCAGCTTTCATTCCTTTGTCATGGCTCATTTTACGGTACCAAGCTAGTCTAAATAACCAAAAACTACATTATATGCTGATGCCAAAAGAAAATGTCCTGTGCATCTTCACAAAACTAATTATTCTCTATCACAGAGAAATTTCCTCAGGAATTAAAGAGCTGAGTTGCCTTCTTCCTAACCCAAGCTGGCCATGAGATCAGGTCATACTTAAAGCTACAGTCAAAAGTAAAACCTGTAAGCAGCAACCATAGCTCTCTAGGCAGGATGAGGTCAATCATGGACCCCTTTCCCAAACACTCTCAACCAGTCCTTGTCTCTTCTCCCACAGCAGACACTGCTAACACAGCATCTCCAAGCAATGTCCTTGCAAACCCAGCTGTCAGCAGCTGTGCTGCTTTCATGGAACCAGTTTCTCCAGTTCAGCCATTGTACAACAGCTTCTTCGCATGCAGTGCCACTACTCTGCAATTTACACTCCATGAACATCTGATCTCAGAATTTCTGCTCTCATGACTAGAGAGGGAGGATTTGAATCCAATTTGCCGTATTCTAGCTTTGATTTCATTCTTATTTAAAATTAATTTCAAATTGACCAATAATTCTTTAAGTAAACTGCTCAAAATTAAAAGGAAATAAGCTCAGTCAGCAGTAAGAACAATCCAACAGCTAAACCACCACTAAGAAGAGGTGTTAAAACACCATCTGTAGATATATTTAAAAAGGGATTATAGGGCACACTGAAGATTAGATGATCTAACATCCCTTCCAGTTTTAATCTCTGATTCCATTGTTCAGTTGGCTTAACAAAGCATACCCATATTAAAGGCAGTCCTATAACATCCAGTAGTGAAGTATTTTTCAGGCAAAATTGTCATTAACTGAACAAAAAACAGTCCTATACCACTCACTAGGCATTTGAGCTTTTGCTTTTGACCCACCAGCATGAAATTACGTATACTTCATTCAGGTGTATTGAAACCACTTTTATTTTTAAATTAAAACTGAATTTTGGTGAAAGCATAAGAGGAAAAATGCTACCTAGTATCAACCAAAATTTGACTTTGAGATACAGAACACCATTCAAGTTAATAGAAGCTACAGGGTCGTATCTAAAGGCAGAATTTCCCCCTACATGATAATATTAAATTATACAGCAAAAGAAGGTGAAAAACTAAAATAAGGAATTAAGTAATTTAAAAGTAGAGGTTGCAATTTCTATCAGAATTTCAATGTCTACAATTGCAAATACATTATGTTCTTTGACATGTCCAAAGAAAAGTGATTATTTTCAACTCAGGGAATGTATTTTAATGTCACTTAAAATTTATGCTATAACAAACTTCACAAATGAGCCTTTCATCAAAGAAGAGATTGTTTCTTTATATTGATTTTTTGTTGTTGCTTTGATTTCCCAGGATATCCCTTAAATAAAATGGTAACATTACTACATGGGAAGTATGTGTGCGTGTAGGTGCATTTGTGTATGTGTCTGGAAGCAGAAATTTTTTTCTAGAGTAAATAAAAAATACTCTAAAATCTTTAAATCCCAGTTATGAAAGTTTATACTTTTAATAGACTTCATATGTATGGGAAGAAAGCTTAATTCACAAATGGACAGACTAATTAAGACATACTTAAACATAATTAACTTTAATTGCAAGCATACAAAAAGATCTAATTCAGATATTCCTTATGCAAGTACCAAGTTAAAAACAATACATCAAGGAATCATCTCTATTGTTTTTGGCCCATTATATTTCTACAATTATCAAATAAATTCTTGAAATAGAATTTATTCATGAAAAGATGTACCCTTTCTTGCTATAACTTTCACATCCAGTGTTCCCTGAAGTGTTTATAAACCAGTATTTTTAGGCATATGTGGACACTGGAAATTATTATCACCAGAATTTCATTTTGAAAATAATAACCTGGTTTATGATAAGGGGAAAACACTGCCAAGAGAACAGGAGATTCAAATTTCCCTCACAACACTAAAGAAGAAGGAGGTTTTTTTCTTTATTTGAGGCAGTCACCACTGGTGGGCTGAATGGGGCATAGCTTAATGTCTGGAAGGCTGGGACTTTTTATTCCTGTAATGCAGCTTGCAACACCCCAGACTCCAAATGGTGGAAGAATTAAAACTGCAGTAAACTTGAGTTAAGCCCAGTCTTTTTTGATGATGGATGTGACAACCCTTCTATCCTGGTATAAATATGCTGAATCCAGTAAAAATAGGGAGAGAACATGACTTTTTCATATTTGCACAGCACCTACCACAGAAGTTTTTGAAGATGACTAATGTAAACAAGTTAAATTCTCATTTAAATTGATGGAGAAGCACTATCTAGGATCAGCCATAATAATTATATTATTATCACAGTTTATTCTGATCCATCTCAACTGATTTGCTTTTGGATAGTTAAAAAAAAAATTTTAAAATAAAAGATTGTTCATAGAATTTTTATTAAACAGTTCACAACAAAAAGATGGACATAAGTTCTGTTAATAGAAAATGAAAAAAAAAAAGCTAATGAAAATTCTGTTAAATAAATGCATTAGCACCACTTAAATAAAATAAGAATACTTGCTACTAAATACAGAATTGCTAGAAAAATGAATTTATTTCTTTTTGCTTTTGAAATTGATTTCAGTTTTCCAATATTCTCTTTTGTACCCTTCAGAAAGCCAAATTATTTCCTTTTCTTTCAGGAAAAAAGAGAGCTAGAGAGCTTTAGAATCAATTGTCAATACTCATCCTGACTTCAACTACTTTTAAGGACTGTCAAGTCACCAAGCTTCATTTACATCTAGATCATTTTCCTGGACTTTAACCCAACCATTCCTAAACGTTACAAAAATTACTCTGTATGCTATATTACTTATTTTAATCAAATAACATTTTTTCTAATTGTCACTGCTATGGCAAACTCACAGGGGATGGTCTGACTTGTGTACATTTCTGACAGTGAAATCGGTAACAACAGCTGCTTTGTGCCAGCCAGCGCATGTACCGTACCTCTCAAGCCTTGTCATTCACATCTCCCCTAATTACCAAACATCTGCTTTCCATTTCCATTAACACTGCACTACCAGCTTGTCTAGTTTAATACCAATGACTCTTGACCTCCCCCAAGGAAGACACTTTCTGTCAAAATTCCCCCAAAAGAAACCAGCTCGGCACACTAAATTTGTATTTAAAAAAAGAAAAATCCACAAAACACTTCCCTAAGGAAAAGCCTCCTGCAATCAGATAAATAAGATTAAAAGTAATCTTGAACAAAGCAAACATCTCTTGCAAATTATGCTTTATGTCTCCAAGAAGCTTAAAATCTTTAAGGCCAGAAACATGAATATTCACATGTAATATACAAAGCAATGGGTTACATGACAGGTTACAGTAGCAGCCTATAGGTTAGGGTGATTGCATTTCTGGCAAATATAAAACTATTATCTGTAATGATATCTGTCTGCTTAAATAGAGACAATAATGGAAGGTCCCAACTGCCTCTCTTATTTTTTTAATTATAGGTTATTATAATGGTGTTAATGTTCACTGCTTAATCCAGGATCCTAAAATTCGAAAGAATTATGACTCTATAACTTAGAGCAATTCTTTTTCTTTATTCCAGGTTGTGATCTCATAAAAATTTATTCCTATTTGGAAATCAGATGGTACTTAAAATATTTAATAGCTTCATTTTGTTTTCGAGTTACAGTACACTATAAAAGGACAAGAATTTTTTAAAAAAAATTTAAAATGGGGAAATATTTTAAAGTGACTGTAGAATATAATCATTGTCCTCAAAATCAGAGTCTACATTTCTCTTAGCCTTGATGACATTTTTACCCTGGACAACGACACAATTTAAGACAATGTGTTTCTCAAATTTGAGAGTTATATTGTAGAAATTTTGATAACAAATGTGAAGAAAATCAAAGTGAGTCCCTCCCAATTTCACAATCGTGATCTAATCTTTTTTTTTTTCTACTCCAAAATTTTCCATACAGTTACCTCATTAACTGTGAGGCAAAAGACCACAATATAACCAGGCATTTCTTTCCGTCCATATCCAGTATTGCAATCCAGTATTGCAATTCCTTAAAATCTTGGCAGTAGGTTCATTGGCTTTTACAGTACATAGTTCCCACTAGGCAAATGGACACTCAGGAGAGATTTGCACTGCCAAAAACACAATTGTAGAACACAGTCCTCAAATCTCTCAGATATTAAATATTCGAGTTTAAGTTTATTAATAAATAGGAAAGATAAGTTGTTGATGAAAGAGGAATGAAAACTAAAGTGTAAAATTATTATGAGATGATAATACAACATTTTGTAATTTGTACCAGTAAGTATAAAAGGATTCAAAGTACTTTACTGCATGAAATCTGCATTGGTATTAGATTTAGAGGATACCACTATGGACAATGAAACAAAAGAGATTTAAAGAGGGGAGTTTGTTTGGGGGTGGTGTTCAGTGTATTTGGTTTGCTTTTTTGATAAGAAAAGAAGGTGACAAGATAAAATGCTGGAAAAATTATGTTAAAACTGTGAGATTTCAATGTATAGTATCTTCCTAACTGTCAGCCTCCCTGAAGAACCTATCACAGAAAAACAGTTCAACAGAAAGAGAAAAAAAATGATCTTTTAATCTCAACAATAAAAGCATTCCAGCCTTTGTATCTGCTGACTTACAAAAAAGTGCTTTCTAACAACAAAAGATGGAGCAGTAATTACATAAATCTCTTCATTCTTGATGAAGACACAATGGAGTATAAGGAAATCAATAGTGTTTCTGCTGTAATTCTGGTTTTTATTATGAGCTGAAAGCAAACTTGTTAAAATTGGATTCTGCTGCTTGTGTGTGTATGCCTGTATGTATGGAAAAAAAAATTAAGATCCAACAAAACCAAAGCAAGAACATACAGCCTTTAAAAGCTTATAATTTTTTTCCTATAATACTTATAAGACTTATGATGCTGTGAAATCTTACATTAGGAAATGGGTATTATAAGAGCAATTTAGCATTTTACATATATCTTGAAAAATTGATAGCAACATAAAAAATACAGTTTTAGTGGTTGTTTTGCAGACAGCCAAAATGCCTAAAGGTTACCAACAAAATTGAAATCCATGTATTAAGTAAACTAAATGCACCCCGAAGTCAAATGTTTCCACCTTATTTTCAATAAATTGGCTGTAATGATTTTATCCTACAACATACATTTATAATACATGCCGCTCAAGAATGAGTAATATTGTTGATTTTGCAAAGAAAAGGTGGAAATTATTGCATTTAAAAATAATTAATAGATGGGTCTGCATACCTTTGAATTAAATTAAAAGAAAAATATTTCTTTTTTGTGGAGATGATTGCATTCATATCCTGTTTGGTGTGAAAAGTAGATTCCAAAAAGCTTTTAACTAATTTGTTCAATTTGTTTCAAAGCCAACATGAATAGGCTTGGTGCAAATTCAGATTCATTAAAACTTAATTAATATGCATCATTATGCAAATGAGGTTGCAGTTAATGAGTTCTTAAAAGAAGCTTTCTTTAATTAGTTCAGTTTTAATGGCATCATCATTTATCTGACTTGTTTTTAAAGCCACATGACATACAAAAAGTGACCATCCTCTACAATGTTGCAGTTTTCTGTTTCCTAATTGTGTTTCATCTTAATTCTTTAATGCTGAAAACTTTGAAAAAGTTAAATGTTTTGATGTTCGGTTCTACTGAATGTTATTTCAATTAAAAATACACTGTTTTGTTTAGACTAGAGATATGTCTCTCTTCTTTTTAGTTATTTTTGCCTCCTATTATCTAGACACTTGTTTTTCAATGTACATACAGAAAAGGAAAGATATGTAACTAGCAGTCTTTAAACTCTGGGATGATTTAGTCTATGCATTATTAGTGGAGTTCACAAGGTTGTATCTATACTGCAAGACTTTACTAAAAGATGAGAGTTTATTCAGAAATACCACGAGGAGAATCAGAGGATTAGCACAGGTGTGAAACAAAACATGTTAAACAATTGTCGTGAGAACTAAAAAGACAAAAGGAATGTAGTTCCACATTTCTGTAATTTCCAATTTGGAAGCTTCAGAAATATAATAAGTTTTAAAACATCTTTAAATCTACAAAATATTGTGCTACATAATTACAATTATGTTTTGACAAGCTTTCTTCAGGATGTAAGTTCTGTGCAGGGAAAAATTATAAGTCTTTTACAAAGGTGTCATTTGCAATACAGCAGAGTGATTCTTAGAGTATGAGACTTGCAGCATCTCTGCAAGGAGCTAGTCTGGCCACCTGCCTTTGGGGAACACATGCAAACATGCAATTTCTTGTTTAAACCTCAAAACCTTTACAGCCTGGGCTCCAGGTAACATAAATACTGCTTTCAGTGAGACTAAACTCTGTGGAACATATTCTTGAAACAGATGTAATTCAGTGCTGGCCTGCAAATAACAATTCAGCAGCTGGAGCATTTGAGGTTGACTCAAAAAATATACAGCTATGGTTTGCATTTGTTTACAACTCAGGTTCAGGTAGGCAATCAGATTGGTTGTATCGACAAGAATTACCAAATAAGAACTTTGAATGCCCTTTATATTTTGTTTATTCATGATACTCTAAACCAGAAATAATTTATGCCAACAGAAAGACTCCTAATATTTCCAGTGACCTCTGGATCAAGCTGTTGGAATACCACATGTTAAAGGAAAATGGGGTTCCAACAGCTGTGCTTTCTGTTCAGATCTGTAGAGATGCTTGCATGAGCAAGGACAATTTACCTCACTACATACATGAGGATCAGGCATGACAGAGAATTCATCTTGCCTTCATCACTAGTTACTGATTTCTGGGTTTAAGTGGTACCTGTGAGAGAACGGTTGCTGCTCCATTCACTTTCACTTTCACATTCCATTCCATTTCACTGACAGCAGTGGTTTTCTTTTCTCGCTGCTCCTCATCCACCAGCAGACCACTGCAGAAGCTGAAGAGATGGAACAGCAATAGGCAATTGATACTTAGGTCATTTGGCTCCAGTGCATGGAGTACAGAACCCCACATCTTTAAGACAAGTTGTAATGTGCAAGGATAGTTCTGGTGAGATTGTACTGTGCAGAGACCATCTGGGGAAAGGGACAGAGGTGATTATGGCACTCTGGTAGAAAATACAGTAAAGGAAGTGGGAGAATATAAGATCTAGGCAGAGGAGGAGTTCACATACAGAGGCAGGCAAAACATGGATAGTACCGAGGTCACCAGAATATCACTAGCTCGGACTTGCAAAATATTTGGAATTCAAGTAGTTCAAGTGACAAAAGAGAACTGAGATGCTGGTGTAACACAAGGCAGAAATTCCTTTTGCTATTTCCAAATACAGCAAATGGAAATCAGTGGATCAGCTTCAGCCTTCCATCACATCTGGACTTGGCTTGGAGAGCAGAAGTTGTATTTTGGGTGTTGCTCTCGGACAGCTGGACACACCCATCAGAAGTGTCCAATACAGATCTACTCTATCTTCTGTGAGAAGTCTACTATGACTTTTTCTCATCACCCATGCTTCATCTTTTTCTACCTTCACACTGGGCAAATATTGAACCTAATCAGGAAAGCTGCACTAGTTCCTTTCAGACATTTTAAATGTAAAATTCCTAGTCAAACATTTTCAGAGATAAATTGGTGCAGATTACGATTTATCGATATTTAGCTTCTCGGACAGCAAGGTTCAGCTACTCAAACTGTGGTACACTACACATCCATGAGCACTTTGCATAGAAGTAGATCATTAAATCCCTTCTGCAGACATGTAAGGATGTGTTCTGTTTTACCTGTCATAACCTCCTCCATCTGAGAAGGGAACAGGGATTAAAAATTGTGAACTTTGTCACTTGAAAGAACAGAGGATTCAACAAATACAGGATTGGTGGACAAAAGCCAACAATTTCCAGGTACCAACTGCTACCCTGATCATATTTCCACTGTTGCAAACTTTTCTGTATCTGTGCATTTTTAATAATTGCCAAACACTGATATTAAATTGCAAACATTTTGACAGGGCAAGTTCCCCCTTTCTCTTTTATTCCTCTCCTCATATAAATATTGCAACTAATTAACATCATTTCTATAAGAGGAATAGTGTTCCTCCACCCACAAGTTGTTCTATCATTTGAAGCTTGGGTCAAATATCTAAAATGTCACACTATCATCATTAAATTGATGTTTTAATCCTCCTTAATATATGGCAGAAATGAGCTGTCAATTATGAGAGAAATATTGGCATATTATTCCTGGCATAATTTTCAATGCAAGGAATAAAACACCAATTAAACAACAATTATACACCAAGGTGCGACATGTTATATATTTGACATACAGTAAAATAATTTAAAAAATAGTTTCTCACTAATAGTAAGGAGAATAGGAGTTTATTAAGAACATCAATTACCTCTTGTCTTGATTCTTTATCTCTGTACACCTTAATACTCCAGTGGGAGTTATGGCCCAAAACTACAACACCAGCCTCAAGTTAGGAATAGAGGAAAAATATTGAGGAAATGTTAGGGGAGGCAGCGACTTATTTCTGAACTTAAGTCAGAACAATTTCTGACTGATTTCTGAGCTCTGGGGAATTCTAAGAAGGATGGAAGTCTTACTGCAGGAACAGAGACAGAAGGAGAAAAAAAAATGCAAGCAGAGATTAAAATAAAATTACTAATTTTAGGAAAGTTACTTCCATGTGCCAGTGCTTCCTCTTTGATCATGACTTCTTTTAAATTACAGCACCCGTCAATCTGTCCTTGCACATTTAGGAAGTGTTTCCTTAGATGCAAGGAAAATGCTGTACCAGCAAATCACATAATTCCAGGGGATTCATCTATGCTGGATTCCCAGCAGAGCACTGAGAGAGGAATCTGCCGTTAGTACCAGCTGTGTGTATACCTCACAATCGCTCTCTAGTGATTGCAGGGAAAAGACAAGTATTGGTTGAACTCAGTTGTATCTTTCATTTTAGAGACAGCAAATGGCTATTATGTGTCAGGTCCTTCACGACTTCCAAAGCCAGCTCTTTGTGAGAAAGTTTCCTTGGATTAGCTTGAATGAAACCTTTCTTCTTGGGGGACTGTCTGCAGAATGAGAAAATCAATCTGTGAACCTAGGGTAGCTAGGATTGCTGCATCCTCCCCAAATCTCACAAACCAACGCTAGAAGATGGTGGTTTTGATGATGTCAAGATAAGAGGGATTTCAGAGGATGATTTTCTATTTTAAGAGAAAATAAGAGAAAATTCTAAAAATTTAGAATCCATGTTTATCTGCCTTTATAACTTTATCACCGACTTTCACTGAGACCAGAACTATTTTTAAACATCAGATAAAGGTATTTCCTAAAGGCTATTATTCTTTAATTATAATTTTATTTTTTTATTGTCTTCAGTGGACAATAACAGGAAAAATTCCAACTTCAGACTCCACATATTGCATAAAAGATCTCAGTTAGAAGCCTGAGAATGTCTTGCAAAATTTATTCAGTAGGATACAGCCAACAGACAAAGTCCTATATTCAGGATAACCACACTCCACAATGGATGAGTTATATTTATATTCAGCTGAAATCTTCATTATCTTTCTGAAGGTGGTAGAAAAATCTTAATCTGAGCTGTAATCAGTCCCTAGACTATCATTAGTGTCTTTCAAGTATGGATAAGAAAGCTTAATTCTGATTTTATGCTCAAGTAAAGAAGAAATATATCTAGTGGAAACTTGTGTGAAAGCATACAGCCTGAGTTATGGTTCCAAACATTGTCATTCACCAGCTGAGTCCTGGTAACCTGTCACTTGTGTACTCCAGACTATCCCAAATGCAAAAGAAAAGGATTTTGGTTGGTTGGTTGTTTTTTGGGGTTTTTTGATATGCTACTCTCTGAACAATCAATTACTCATTAATGCAAACTACTCAACTCCTTTGGAGACAGTGACAACACCACCACGCTTCCATTTTTTTGTATTTTCAGTAAATCAGACCTCTTCATCTACTTTAATGCAAGAGAGAGTTGGTGTCCCTCGATTGTACCCTCAATTTTGTCATCATTTTCCTCTGGTGAAACTGGCACATTTGGTAAACATCCTCAGATACCACCTCCATTACAAACCTCTACAATTCTTTTCCATCGAAATAGCTTTCTCTCAGGCCCAAAAAACATCTCAGATAGCCTTTCTTAGTCTGGATGCTCTCAGGCGATTTCTCTTAGCAAATACCTTTCTTATTCTTGCCCATAAGCATCCTATTTGTAGGTGTTATTTCCCTCACAGCTGACCTGGCAGGCTAGCCAAAAAACTCCAAAAATACATTTTTATTTATGAAGCACCCAAGAAAACTTTGTGTATCTAGCTGTAAAACACTGTAAGGGGTAAGCAGTAAATAGGAAAGAGAACATAAAACTGATGAGCACTTACCCTCTATTCCCTACTGATGCTTCTACTTAGCCCTGCTTAGCATTTCAATCTATATAAAGTCAATGGGCCATATAACCTTCTCCTATATATGCTAACCAATTAACATTATTCTTTAATAGGAAGAAGTTCAGGGAATTCTTTTTTCCAGTTTACTTCAAAGTAACATTGTTACTAAAGAACAGTGGTGATGAGTGCAAGATGCACTTGCTCTATGGAGACAACTGATGTCTAAACTACTGAAAAACTTGCATTTATTTTTAATAAGAGAACCTTTTAAGAAATAATTTCTTAATAGTAAGTAAATGTTCCATATACCTGTTTAAAAGTTACTGCAAAATATTGCACATCCAGACTGCTTAGGGAACCACCAATTTAAAGATTTTAAAAATATACAGGGAGGTATGGTAAAGTAAAAGGGATTCAGTCAGGTTTTACCTTGCCTTTTTTTCGGTTTGTTGTTGTTGTTGTTGTTGTTGTTGTTTCTTATTTGGACAATAAAAATATTTTTTTTCAGTCCACTTTTGTTCAGAGGGTGTTTAAAACTCTTTGCTTGGAGTTGTTCAAGCACAAAAATAATGCTTATTTGCTTGAAAACCCTTCACAGGAAACAGATTGGATAGTTCTGGAGGTGAGGCTGCATTTGGGATTTGGAGTGATTTTCTTTTCTTTTTTTTTGCTCCCAAGTGTCTAAGGTTGGATTACTTTCAGGGGAATTTATCTTTTGAAGCCCAGATTCAGCAATTTTACTTGGTACAATCTTTTAAATATTCTTTTCATCTTACTACTTCAGTGTGATACTACAACGATTTTGAAATGTGTATTTAATATCACCCAAAACCAGGGCCCAATTTACATCATTTTTGCTCATTCTAATCTCTCATTATGCTTTTTAAGACTTCATTGCGGACTCTGTCAGCTATACCATGCTGAAGAAGGACAGTATCTCAACAGTGAGAAAGTAACCCAGCATCTTGCAGATCTCAAGCCACACGGTCTGTTTAGTAAATATTTCTGGAACATTATTTATACCAGGGAGATGTTTGTCTGCACCTGCCCTTCAGAAGCAAATACATATGCTTCTCAAGATTTTTCTTCCCACCTGTCTTTACTTTTAAAGCAGTAAATGGCAAACATAGCAATAGGGAATAGGTGAGATTTTTCCCTCATATGGGAAGGATGGCATGCCAAAAAGGAACAAAGTACTCTGTCTGTCTTCCCACTGGCTTCTTGTATACAACATGGGAAGCTACACCAATCATGTAGACAAAGAGTGGGAGAAATTACAAAGACAATTTACGTTTGGTGAGGGTTGATAAACTGATAACGCAGAAAACTGATGAGTTAATTTAATAACGCAGCAGAGAGGCCAAATTTCATTAATTCTGACCACTAAAACTTGAATAGGAAGATCTAACATTTATTGAATATTTAGTAAAGAGGAGAAGGAGGAAGTCCCAGGAAAAGTGGCAATAAGGGCACAATTTATTGGATTAACAATGCTGCAGGACATAAACGGTGCAACATTTCCTGGGAACACTGCACCAAAACTTTTGGGTTTAGATAGATTAGTGGCTAATGCAATGTAAGTATGATCAAAATAAATGACTACAGAGAAGAAAACAACTAATTGAAAAAACCTGATCAATTCAATACTTGGGATATTGTCCCTAGGGAGTTTTTTCCAAACCCAGCAATAGTTACAGTTTTTAGTGACAGCTTGGATGATACAATAAAGAATAAATTTATAAAATCTGTGAGGAATAGCAAGAAGGACCCTAAAATTCAAACCAACCTCAGTAAATTAGAATAATGATCCAAAACCATAAAGAGTACTACTTCATACAGAGATAGAAAAAACAATGTTAAAAAATCTACAGTGAGCACTAGTTGGCCATGCTAGTGCTGCATGCAGTGGTTAGAGGATTATAGTAGATCTCAGACTGAGAATGAGCCAATGCTAGTACTGCAATAAAATGTCAGTGTCATCCTGGAATTTTTAACAGGAATATCTCAACAGGAAGACACAGTTTTCTCTTCAACTAGAAATGGAATATCTTCAACATAAATTGTGTCTATCTAGGACACTTGATTTAACCAAGACATAGACCAAATCTGAAGAAGTGTCAGAACCAGCAAGAAGCTTAGAAAACTAGTGCTTTAAAGAAATTCTGCAAGGATCAAATACATTTAGAATAGAGAAAAAAATGAAGCAGGAGCATGATTAAAGCCTTATAGTGTATTAAAAATTACTTTGAAGACAGTAAGCATGACTGCTTTGTCAAAACACAACAAAAATTATTTGTTAATTTACAGGTAAAAAGAAAAAGTTTTCTAGATACAGGACTTTAAAAAATGTTCCTTTCTTCTACAAAAACATTTTTATTTCTTAAGGTGCATCAGTTTTGAGGGTCATCACTTAATGGATCAATTTTCTCCCTGAATCACATGGAAATACAGAGTGTCAGAATCACTTTTACTCAACAGTAACCATTGGTTAAGCCGCATGGTATTCCCATAGTAAAAAAAATTGTACATATTTTCCCTTGCAAGCTTTTTCTGTGAATAAGATTTATTTTTAAAAGAACGGGAGTGCATATGAGTCAAAAGGTTCATTTACAAGGCTGTCATGGAGACAGCATTTTTAAATAACTACAGCTACATCAAATGATAGTCATCAAACAAAACAAACTAAATGCCAAAATACTCTGAAACCTAAAAATAAGAGCCAGGTCTAAATTACTCTAATTTCTAAGGCTTTACAACATTTCATAAGGTAAGTCATGTTCTGAGTGTATACTCTTTGTTTTTCATACTTGAAGAGCAGTGAAGTGGTTTGTGAATCAGGCTTTTAAGACATTTGGCTGTAGCAAAATTGTAATAAAAAATACATAATATGTACTTAAGAAGGAAAGTAACACCTCTGCCATAAATTGGTTCTTTGAAATATTTAAATTAAAATGTCTAAAGCATGCTATGCTTGCATAAAATAGAATTAAACAGCATGTAACTTAGATATGTGAGTTTCCTCACAGAGATAAATTTAAAATTGGGAATGCTCAAGGAAAGGAAACTTTATTCAAGACAATATCAACACTGTTAATGGAATTTTCTCAAATTCAGGGTTTGGGCATTTTTCCGTTCTCTGGGAGATCTTTCTTTCCATTGTAATTCATGGAAATTATCACTAACAATGAAAAAAATAATAATTTACTTTCATTCCTTTAGTATAGTGGAGAAATTTCAGAGAAGAAAATTTAAAAAGCCTCCTTTAAGGAACAGTAAAATATATCTCTATGGTTTAATACATTGTTCTTGTTCTACTCTCTAAACACAAAACCTGAAAGTCCTTAGACACTGTTCCCACTCAGGTATAATTCCCACTCAAGTAAACTGGCATTTTGCCACAATAAAGCAAGTAATATGATAAGAATTCAGCCATGAGACTGTATCAGTTTATTGCAATATTTCCCTACAGACCACAAGCAAAACTGTACTCTGGATGACAGAGGAAGACTGCCCAGCACATATGCAGTTACTGGAATTCTGCCAGTCGGGCAATATCCATTGTATTTCTTCAGAGCAGAGCAAGAAACATCTTGTGATAGGCAATCAAAGCAGGACAGAGTCAGTTCTGCAAGCAGGTGCATTTGTCTTTCTCAGTTCCATTTTAATATATTTGGGGAAATCATCAAATTTAAAACAGGATGTAGAAAAAAGACATCTTCCAAGTTCAAGAGATTTCATCTAACTTCCAGTGACCAACTAATTCCAAAACTAAAATCAGGTCCTTTGCAAAGAAGAATTATATTTGTTTACAGTTTCTCTTCTCACCTGAAGTTCAAATGGACTGTGGGTAAGGATCTGAATGGCCAGAATATACTTATCTGAAGTTGAAAAGGATAAAGAAAAGTTAAATTAGATAAAAGCAGCAAGCCCCACCCCCAGCCTTCTACACATGTGTCCCTCTCTTCTATCTTGAGGAGTTTGTCTGTTCCATTCAGTGAGTTTTATGTAGAACCCCTGCATGTTTTGATTTGAATTCTTCTTTATTTCTCTCAGTTTAGCCTCTTGGAACCTGTGGTTATTACTAAATTGCCAAGGCAAGTCCTGATCTAAAATGAGAACCACCTCTATGGGCTATAAATACAAAACAATTAACTTCAACCATGAGCTTATTACAAAATGCATCAACCTTCTTTATTCCTATTGACTATGACTTCAGAGGAAAGAATGAGCATCTGTAAATATATATTTATTATTGCATTCATTCTGTGAATCATGCTGCATATCACATGCACAAACAAAATTATTAATTGCCTTCTCTCTTCATTCTCTGTATTTTCAGTGGATAATATACACCCCATTCATCCTCTATTCATCCTAGTCATCCTTTTCTTGTTCAAAGCCACTTCACTATGTGTATAACTCAGAATTTCTTGAAAAAAGAGCAATATTTATTAACTGCCCAATTAAATGTATGTACTATATAGTTTCTGTTAGTGACATGATAGTAAGAAGTCTGTCAGCATTTCTCTTACAAACCCTGCTTTCAAAGGTTTATAATTACAGTGTAATTTTGCCTCTCCCTCTACAAAGTTTCAGCTTGAGGAGAAATGTTGCTCCACAAGGATTTACTTTCAGCTGTCCAACACATAATATTTAAATATGGAACCAAAATTTTAATAAATTTTAATGATATCCATAGCATATCAGACTTCTTTTAATGTCTGTGACTTAAACACAGAATTTGTCTTAACAACTAAAACAGTACGGTTCAAGTTATTCAGAATTGTTCCTTTTTCTAAATAGTTTTTTAAAAGAGGCTGCTGATCAAAGGCGCCACTTTTAAGTATTACAACTTATACAGTCATTACAAGATTAATGATAACTTGGTAAGTCCTAGCAGAGCAGCAGGTATTGTCTCTTGGCTAAGTTTGTTTTTACTTGTCTGCACTGAAAATGTATATGGTCATTGCTGTTCCACCTTGGCTTGGTCTCTCTCACTACCAAAACTGTCAACCAAAGTAAAAAAAAAGGAATTATCTGCCTATGTAAAAAGTGAAAAGGAAGTTTGAATTGAGACACTGGTCATTGGTTTCAGGAGCATCCATAGCTGGGAATATTCCTCTAGCAATTGTAACACCAGTTATTCTGGATTTTCCAGGCACAAATGTAGATCTAACCTGTAACTCTTACTTTTGTATTCATGCAGTTTATATTCCAAGGTAAGAATTTAAGTGTCATTGTTATAAACTGCACTATATAGAAACAAAGTAACTCAGCCATACTTAGACACATGTACCTTTATGTTTAATGTTTACATTGCAGATAAAAATTTTGCCAAGTGGACTTTATATAGAAAAATATTTCCTACATGTATCTCCAGTAACACAGTAATCACTGAAACTCTTAAAAATGCCAAAGTTGTAATGTTTTATCCTAGCTTAATTTTGTCTGAGGCCTACACATTTGAACTTCAGTTACCTTCATGAATAAAATTTCTTCTAAAATTTGTTTGGGTCCTCCCTTCATGCTAGACCAAAAGCGTGGCTATGCAGCTGCAAGCTACTAGCAAAGGATCCAAGCAGGTGATCTGTGGTCAGATCTACACCAGCCTGCAGTTACACTTGTTCTTTCCAAATATACCAAAATTAAATTGATTCTCATTCCTCAACCAGCATAGTCTCACAAAAGCTACTCTGGCCTTTGCAACAAAATATGAAACAGTTCCAGGTTAGGAAGACTTCCTTTACTTTTGACTGGCAGTCCCAAGTGAGAATGCTCTTAGTGTATGAGAACAGGGCAGTTAAGAAGCAAAGCCAAGCATATTTCTGTGAGATGCAGTTTGGCTGCAGTACATGATCTAAGAATGTACTTTTGATGAAGCTCTAAGAATCACAATTTTAGCACAATATGTTTCACTGTAGCCTTTAACTACCTGTTTCCTGCCTCCATCCATGCTTTTTTTTCTTTCTCTGAGGGAGTGAAATCTCCAAAGAGGAAAATACCTCCTTCAGGGTGGTCTATGCCATACATATCTCTCAGAACATCAATATAATTGTAGATAGACATATAAAGGCATGCTGGCCTTAAAAAGCAAAACAAAACAAAAGAGTGGGGGGGAAAAGGAGACTTGAACAACCAAGAGCTTAAATATTCCAGGACATCCAGGACATTTGGGGCTTTTTTATTCTGGTGGAGTAGTACACAAAAACTCTGGTGGGTGAACGCAGAGATTGTGGAAATCAAAGGCCAGAAGGACTCTAGGTAAATTAAAGTGTGTTGCTTCTGTACCACAGTCTAACCTAGATCACCTTCAATTCACCACTTTAGCAGCTTGAGGCTGTACTATAATCTGCTAAACTGTCTTCACACCACATACTCCAACATTTCCCTCACTGGGCTCTTTCTGTCCTTGGTACCATCTGGCTTGCAAAGGCGTCCTCAGAAGTCCTCATTCTATGATGACTCCTGTGGAAAGACCTTCTTTCCAAAGAAATAGCAATTTTCAGACCTCATAAGATCATTCTAGATCTTTTGACAGGACAGAGCAATACCCAAATTTCATGTTGAATCCTTTGCCCCTCTATGCTGCACATTTGGCTCATTTAATACCAGCTATCAAACTTTAGGTGGTGTTTTTGTTTGACTTATAGCAGCTGGAATCAAATAATTAACTATTGCACCTCATCTTATTTTAAAAGATAACTAATTACTACCACTCAAAATTGTTGAAGAAAGTTTAGAAATTTGTATTCTGCCTTTTCAAAAAACCAAAAGTCAAATAAAAAGAATTTCAAATTGCTTTTTTAAATGTCACAAATTTTCAGTCACACCTCTGATTTTTGCTAGTGCTCACACTTGGCAATACTATTTAGCCCAGCAATTTTACAGTGCATCTGAGATAAGGAGAGATTAGCACTCCCTCAGATTTGCCAGCAGAACTGCACGTGTAGCTGCCCTCTAAATCCTCTCTTGTCGAAATGATAGGGAGTAGGGCTTTTCAAACACAGCTGATTTTGACTAATGTGAGTTAGGGAGGAATCTGCAAAAGAAAAAATTATGCAATGGACAGAAGTAGTGGTAACTTCTGTTGTGACAATTATGGCAAAGGCGTGGAGGATCTCTTCAGCCTGCTCAGCAATGTTCAGGTGCTGAAGACCACCAGATTCATTTAAGACAAGGCACATTGGGAGTATAAAATAATTATTTGAATATAAGGCCAGGTAGCTTCATTATTGACAGCCTCTTAAATAACACATTTTGTCATAGCTTTAGACATAAACTTAAAAATTGTATGTAGTTATTTTTATTTTTAATCATGAATGTCATATTATAGCATCAGGAACTGTTGTGCAGTTAATATATTTAAAAGTACTTTTATTCTTTCATCTGTCACAAAAAATACCTAGATTTCATAGAAGTTATGCTCACTCACTTTTTTTCCCAGACACTAAACATAGTTAATATTAATTCAGAATTAATGATAGATTTCACAATGGGGTTCTCTATTGTGACTTTAAAAGGAATTTGTAAACACGTATATGAGCAAAACTGATTTTCTAACTGCAAAAGTTTTCACTCATATTTTCAGACTATTGATCTTCAGCACAGCTCCACACATCACCTATGAACAGGAAAAATCATAGCCAATAGTCATCCATAAATCTGATCTTTTTTAATATACCTGGCTTCTCCCTTATTTTCCTCATTATGTGACAGACAAGTCCATTGACAGTTCAAGCACACAACTGATGGTCCAGAAGAGCTTTTCTGTCATTTATGAAATTTCACACAAACATAACCATGGTCAGAAAGAATCCCAGTTTTCGGTTACAGAGATGAACACTGTCCTTTGGGACATGTTAAAGCATGGGGAAGGAAAATAAAACCAGGAAAGAGTAATTCCATATTAAAAATTAATTAAAAATACTTCTATAAAAGTCTATAACTGTATATGTAGACAGAGTAAATTGATTTACTGTATTAACTTCCTTACTACTGTTTTCACAGTGGAGTTTTATACAAAACAGGAACAAGATGGCCTGCAGACGCTTGCCCAGCCTTCTGGAAAATGTTTTCCATGGAATTTGCCACCTTGAACTATTTTATTCAAAAAAATCTGAAGGATTTGTTATATGGTGCTTTCCAAACATTTTTTGCCAAAAGTCTTAATGTGTGTCATTAGAGCTGCCAAGTTGTACATAGCATACAGAATGTCTTGCTGGAGTTTATAGAATCTGACATAAGAATGTTAAAGAAAACAGAGCACATATATGGAGAGTGACAGTTGATTATTTATTTTTACATATTTTTCAAAGTATCAATAAATCCATCTGAAATTTCATGGGCTTGAGATGTTGTAAGGGCAGCAAACCACAAATTATAATTTAGTTTCATTTGCCTTCTACACAGTTTCCTCGCAGCCCCGAAAGAAATTGATACAGAACATATGCCCAAAATGAACTTTCAATAATCAAACAAATTTCAGCTTTCTGGAAGGCCTAGAAAGGTGTTATCAAAAGAAAATTATGAAGTAATATTCACTTCACCAACACACAGGACTATTGAAATGTCACTTTTATCTTAATAGTTGAGCAGGATAATTTAAAGAATAATGTGCTTGATCCACCACAGGACTTAAGCACCCACAGTTTGCTGCTGAGGATGCAAATCATGACCTGGGTAACAGCCAGAGACATGCATAAAGTACCAAGTTCAGAGACCACCTCTAGCCAAAATTAAAGGTGAAGCTTATAATTCAAGGTAAGACATCATGCAAAGTTTGTCATAAATCTTGCCAAAATTTAGTCATTTGGGTTAAGATTTTCTCTATTTGCCATCTGCTTCATATAGTGAACCATTGAGAGCAGGGGCTTTCATTGGTCACTGCTGAATCTTATGATTCCACTTTAGAAATTTTTCCACTCTTGGTCACTTACTAAGCCTTTAGTGCAACTGCATTTTGCACATGCCCAACAAGAATATCTCTGGATTTCAGCTGCTCCCTAGTTTGATCAAAAAATGTTTAAAGACCATTTCAACCCCAGGATCAAGTTTATCTTTACAGGTGACTGCCAGAAACAGTTATGACCACAAAGGATACTGATGGCAACTTGTGACTGGGTTTTGTTTTTTGGGGGTTTTGGGGTTTTTTTATGTCTGATTGCTTGTTTTTCGGTTTTTGTTTTTTCGGGGGGAGAAGGAGGAGTTGGGATTTTTTTGTTTGTTTTTTTTTATTTGCTTTAGCCAGATGCCTGGAATACACACCAGTTAGCTCTGAGGACTGGCTCAGAATGTCTAAAAGTCACGTTCTGTAGTGCAGGGGGAGAGAAAACGCTGCTGCTGGTCAGCAATCCCCTACGTGTCCTCCCCTCCTTCCAGAAGCAGCAAGCCATGATTGTCCAGACTTCTCCTCCCTGTCTTACTGTTATTTCTCCCAACCAAAGAAAAATCCAACTGGGACTACAGATCCTTATCGCTTTAAATTTTTCCTACAGAACTGAAAAGCTTTGAAGTGGCTCTGAACACAAAGCTGGCTCCAGGACTCTCCCTCCTGTGTTCTCAATGGACCATATGTCTCACAGCCTGCAGGACAATGCAAATACAGTCAGTTCACATACAGATCGAACAAATGTTAAGCCTACTGGAAGAGCAAGAGAGATTCTATGGAGTAACCCAGCATTAGATACAAATTGAGGCTGGAGGGTGCTAAGGAGGGAGAAGAACACAAGGAATGACTTCAAAGTAAATAAGGCCTAGAGTCTTTCCTTGAGACATTTTGAAGCCATTCCTCACCTCCCAGTAATAACTTGTGCTTGGAATGCCAGGGGAAACTTGGAGGTGCATTTCTACTGCAAGGATGTTCTGGAGATCCCAGGATGCAGATGAAACTGCCCTAGCCGAGTCCTACGCTCTGTACAGGGAGGAATGGCTAGAGGATCTGGACACACAAAAAGGCCTACATTTCTTTTAAAAATCTCTACCACTATTTCCAGTGCCATAAAGCTGATACTTAAGCGTCTCATTCCAAAACTGAAATGTAAAATTTCTTTGTTCATCTGCTGCTTGACTTCATCAGAGACCTTTCCAATCATCTTAGTTTCCCCCAGAGCTTTGACTTCTGTTTCCAAATGCCAAAATTCCTTCAATCTGTATGGCTCAGTGCTCATCTTCAACTGGAATCCACAAGAAAGGTACACCTTGCAGAAATCTTCTAATAAGTTTAAGCAACCAAGTTAGCTGGACAATGTAAGGTTATATTTTGCAATATCTTTTACATAATATTTAAGCAGAGAATATAACCTCCAAGGCCTCCAGTATACCGTAGTACAGCTCATCACAAAACACAAAATTCCATTAAAAATAAATATATCAAAAAGAAAATCTGTATTAATTAGTGACATGCTAGAAGGAAAATATTTTGTCTTCCTTATTAAAAAAATTCTGTATATTATATTTCCTTGGAGCCTGGCATTTAAATATAGTTGTTTTCCTTGTTTCCAATAACATCTCAGCCACAATTACTTAATAAATTATAAATCACAATATATCTTTTATGTAAATGTATTTTTGTGTTCAAGCATGGGATTAATGTTTGTGTATGCAAATGAACAAAAGATATTTTCAAAGAGGTTATGGTTCAAATCATGGCAAACTTTAAAATGCTTTACTGTATTAGTGGTTGAATAAGACTGTTCTCTCTTCTTTTTTTTTCCCCTTAACAACTATTAACTTGTTTTAAATGCACCTGTTGCTAATACCTCATTTCTGTTTAGTGCAACTTCGGAGCAAATAGGGTTCTTTGTCAGTGTATAATTCCTGCTTGATGTTGCATATAATTCTGATAATATTCTGAATGGCATGTGCTAATTATTTAGCACAATAGCTTATCTTATGGAGCTGTAAGGCTGTAAAAGAAGGGTGGCAATTACTTAAGGTGGGAACATCTATTTTTCTTGTGAAAACTAAAGTGTTGAAGGAAAAAATTTTAAAAAAATTTAAAAAAAAGGGAGAAAAAATTAACTAACAGCCTAGGAGCAGTGGAAGGGTTAATGTTTTGAAGTTTTTATTATCTGTAAGGCTATATCTGAAGCTTGCAATCCAGTTAGTAAGAACTCCAAATTACTATGTGTTGTACTGAGGCCAGATTCTGCTCTTCCCAGACGGCTGACCAAACATAAGTTCTTAACCCACTGCTCGCTTAAAACTTGGTTATAAGAGCACACCTGTACACTTTATGCAGAGGAGATGTATCTTGACAGGTGTTTAGAGCAGTTTCAAAGTCCATGCACACAAAAAGTAGCTGAAACTCACACAGATGAGAAACAAAACAAAACAAATCCAAAGCAACAAACTAAGCAGTTCACAGAATATGTCATAGAATCACGCAATCATTTAGGTTGGAAGGAAGCTTAGAGATCTAGTTCCAAACCCTCTGCCATGGTCAGGAACACCTTCCACTAGACCAGGTTGCTCAGAGCCCCATCCGACCCAGCCCTGAACATTTCCAGTGATGGGGCATCCACAGCTTCTCTGGGAAACCTGCTCCAGTGCACCAACATCCTCACAGTAAATTTTTTCTGATCTCTAACCTAAATCTAGACTCAGTCCAAAGCCATTATCCCTTGCACTATCATTAAATGGCCTTATAAAAGATCCCTTTTCACCTTTCTTGTAGACCTCCTTTGGGTGCTGGAAGGTGCACCAAGGTCTCCGTGGAGCCTTTTCCTCTCCTGGCCAAGCAACTTCAGCTCTCTCAGCCTGTCTTTGTAGGAGAGATGGTTTAGATTTCATGGACCTCCTCTGCACTCACTCCAACAGCATCACCTTCTTCTTGTGCTGGGGGCCACAGAGCTGAACACAGTATTTGCACTTATATGCTTATGCTAGGCCTAGATTAACAAAAAAAACCAACAACTTGTATGTGGAATAAATGAAATTTATGAAAAGGATGTTTTGTATTTTTTAAAAAGTTATCCCTTAGGGTTCTGAGTTAGCTTCAGGCTAAAACAAAGAGAGAAATACTCAAAACCTCATTCAGGCAAAGATGGGATCATGACTTGGGGGACTAATCTGGAGATTAGGAAAAATTTGATGGAATATGTACAATTTATGAGTCTAAGCTTGTCTATGATGATTGGTCCTACTGCTTTTAGTCCCATGATCTTGTCAGAAAGGTCACAGAGAGAAGTTGGATGTTTGAACTAAATCAAGGTAGGAAAAAAATCTGCATAGAGTATAAAAACAGACATAAAAAAACAGGACAACACAAAGAACACACAGAAGGCAAAGACTCTCAGATAACACTCTGAAAACACATTAATTGTGTGGAGAGAATAATGAAAGAAAACCTATGAATACTCATTTAAATCTAGATATGAACACACTCCAGACCTCTTGTCAGAGTAGTCATGCAATCAAGACTTACTTATTAACTCAAATTTCTGGAGACAATGGATCTCCAGCCTCTATGTTCTACAATTCACTAAGATACAATTAAGGAAAAAAAAAAAAAAAAGTTTCCAAAATCCTTGTAGCAGAAAGCAGATTAAAAGGCCTTCATTTATCCATCTGAGGTACAAACAAGGCCCTGAAAACCACATCACCAGTCACAACTAAGCTACATATTTTACATTTCTGTATATTAGGATTAACTGTAGGTTTCAGGTTAAAAGAAAAGGGTGGGGAGACTCCTTGGGAAAACCTGCTTTCATTAATTTCTAAGAAGGTAAGAAATGGAGACAAAATTACAATTTTCTTCTGAATATTTTTTTCTAGAAGAACTGGTAAAGCCCATCAAATAAATTCCAAGTTGTCATGATAGACCTTAGATGATATTTTAAAAATAAGTGCAGCTTATAGAGAGGTCAGAAAATCAGTACATAAACTGAAAAAGAATAAACCAATATTACCTTAAATTTCTCTAGATCATCTTTGAGACAGCACTCAACATGAAAAGATCTAGCTTAAGCTGAAGTTTTAAAGGACATTTTAGTAGCTGAGACAGACTTCACAACTAACCATATGCTGAGCATTTATCTATATTGGGCTTCCTGCTTCCACTGATGATGTGAATGTTAAATTGCCACTGACTTCTAACAGAACCAAATCAAATACTATAATTATACACTTTGTGCTATCTGTACTGCACTGTATTATTATCTATAATTGATTATTCAACTCAGTAGCTATTGTTCTTTAAAATGCTTTTGACACGTTGTAGGGGAAGTGCTATATTAAACAAAGTTGATGAGCAGAGAGATTTCGGACATTCTGCCACATGTAATGGTGAAGCTGGTGTAAACCAGACTATTTCCCCTTCCAGAAAGTCACATCCAAATTTTTTGAGACTGTGTTCCACACAGATAACCTTCAGCTGAGAAACTGACCTTACTATGCTGAATATTGTGCAAATTTATTAGGAGAAAAAAACCAAAACAAAACCAATTGCTAAAAACTTCAACATAGACAAGAAAAATATTTAGCTTGGGGGAAGAAAGGTGGAAAAACTGCAGAGCAGTGAGTTATTTGCCAGAGAGGTACATCAATCTAAGTTACAAAAGCACAGCCTAGCTCAAGTTTCTGGATTTAACATCTTAAGTCACAGTTAACAGAGTCTTTGAAATCAAGTGTGAATTAACAGAATCACAGACAGGGAAGGTCTGGCTGTTCTTGTCTGCCTCCCATCCTGGAACAATCCACTTGTGGTCATGTGGCCATGTAATGGACTGGACCAAATAACAGATCTGGAAGAAAATTAATGATTTTCCTTTACCAGGTTAGTATTCCATTTTTGTCCTCAGCACTTAAAACATTCAAATGGAATAATTTTAGTCTTTCGTTGAAAATCCAATAGCCTTTAAATATCTGATAGTTAAGCAGACAGATTCTGTTCTCAAAACATGAAAACATTGTGGCCTATCCCCTTAGATTTCCATATATCAACTTATTTTGGTAAGCACAGAAAGCTGTTTTTTTTTATTTTCCCTTTTTATATGCCAGTAAAATAAAAAAAAAGGTTGAGTTTTTAAGCTATCTGAACTAGTAGGCTTATTTCCAAGTAGCCTCAGTATTTACAAGAATGCCAAAGTAATGTCTACATTATTTTCAGATTAAGAAAAGAACCTTGAGAAAAAAATTATTGTTGGAGTGTAACAAGTTTCCTAATCACAAAAATATTTATTTTCATGTCTTCAGAGCACATACTATTGCTTCCCATAATTACAAATGAGATTAAATGTTAACCAATTTAAATCTGTCAAAATATTTTAATAAGTGGGGCAGATGTTCTGTTTTGTTAAGTATCACTATTTACTTTATGAGGTAATAATAACCTTACCTTTCCTCTGCAATAGTTAATAGTAAATGGTTAGAGCTTGCCAAAGAGCAAATAAATCATTACACTAAATACAGGTTGTCAGGCTAGTTTAGTACCTTGTACACTCCATTTTACTTAGATAAATGGCTTAGAATGGGATTTACTCTCTGTGCAATTTTATAGAAAGATTCTGGCTTTCCTATTGTGTATAGTTTCATATCAGATTTTAAGAAAGGTACTATATCAGTATGCAGATTTTACACAAGCTTACTTGTTTGGGTTGATTTCACATATGTACAAATGTCAGACAAGCTGCAGACCTCCCAAGAATATCATTACAGAGAGTACTTTTGTAGAAAGACTCTGGTTTGGTAAATAAATAAATATACCAATGCAAAACTCAGGACAGTTGAATAGTGTAAAAGCAAGACTCTGAAACACTCCTCAGATATGTCTTTGATTCAACCATATTAATACAATTTATAGTTACTCTTCATCAAATTTGCAATTGTTCAGCTCCAATAAAATGCACAGACAGGTTTCAAAATTGTTGCTGAACACATTAAGTGTAGATGCCATGTTTTTCTGGATAGCTGAGACATTTTCAGGGCTAATCAGAAGTGGTTCTGGCCACTCAGTCCTGAGAATGTTCCTGTTGGGGCTATTACACAATTCAAACCCCAATAAAATCCACCTGTCAGTTAGGAGCTTATTTGCTCTTATATAGATAATGTCTGCATTTTGCACAAGCAGACATATTTGAAATTTTCTATGGAACTATACTTCTACAGTTATATAGTTAGTTTAGATTCACTATTTAATTTTTCCCCCCACTTCAAAATTCCTGCCATCCAAATAGTGAAGAGGAATATTTTGGAAAATTATGCAAAGCTAACAGCTAATAATGGTTGAAGGAAAGAGATCACAAGTTCCATTGGCTAACATTTGTATAAACTATTTGCAGAAAACTTGAGAAAAGCAACTCTGGCCATGGAAAGAAAGATGAGGTTATGAGTGATCTGTGAACAAGGAAAAGGTCCAATAAATTGGCTCACTTATTCACACTGAATAATTCAAACAGCTTGACTCAACACTAGACATACTCCTTACTCCTTTTAAAGGATTAAAATATTCATGGTTTCTTCTGTCAAATGCCATTATCACTCTGTAACGTCAGGAGCAATGGTTTTCTTTCCAGGGCTGTACAAGGCTTGGATGTGGGTCATCAGCTCCAGTTGTGGAAGCTGCCTGGCAAACACTTCTTCTGTGGTCTCAGACTCAAATCTGTGTGTCCTACTGGTCCTAGCAAAGGCAAGTTCAAACACTATCTCCATCTTTATGCTCATGTTCTAGTCCCACTTAAGCACTTTTGTGCCGCCTGGCAGCACTGTGTAGTGATAGCTCAGAAAGAAGGACATCTACTTCCTATCATAGTTGTGACAAGATGATGTCAGACAATATCCTTATCTTAGTAAAAAAGAAAGAAGTTCCATTTTCCAGCTCAAGAACAAACCTCCCTTTGTGTGTTTCCACAGTCGCACACACAAAACCAAGTGGGAGCAAGTGATGACAAGGAAGAGGGGTGCTGAATCGTAAGTATTTTATGTCAAGGAAAGCCACTACAATGGGTTACACAGGAGCCATCAACTTCCTTAAAGCAGCTACTGGTATCTGTCCTCAAAATAAAAATACAGGGGAAAAGGAGCTAATGTGCTGGAGCACATTCCCAACCACAAGCTTTCAAAGATACTCAGAATACAGCTTTTCTTTAACTGTATCAAAATTCCAGTCTACTTCAATTCATGTTTTTGCAAGATGGACACACTTTATAAATTCTTCAAGGATTCTCTATGCATTTGGTAAATTCCTCTTTAATACAATCCAACCTGTTCAGTTTTTCAGTAGATTTTTTCCCCTTTCTTTTAAAGACATCTTAATTAGTCTAATCCTGACTGGTCTCTTTCCAATGTTCCTGTTGGCACAGTAGGATTTCAATTAACATTCTGCTTTAGCACTGCAAATGCCCTTGCTCAGATTTTTTTTTTTTAATGTGCTATTTTGGATGCCATCTCTGTTCTCTTTTCTTCCTCAAAAATTGTTCAGCTTCTAAAAGGTTTTGGAAGCAGAGGTTGTTCTGTCAATTTGTGCTTTCTGAGCCTATCAAGAAATAGCCCACCATTAATTTTTTTCTTTCCGCTTGAGGGTTATAGTCCTTGTATGTTCTGACCACATCACTCATCCCCCTTTCAATCCCTTCTGGTTTCAAAACAGCAAGTTCATGCTTCTTGTCCTCAGCTTCAAGGCTCTTCAAAACTCCACCCTTCTTTATTTGTCTGTTCTTGTCTCTAATTGCATTTCTCTTTCTCTTTTTCACACACACATACACACACACACTCACACTCTTCCTTCAAATCCACCAACAATAACAATCTTCTCTGCTGTTTGTCAGCTTCACTCACACACAGCTCCACCCTGCCCCTCACACATGGAGTGCCCTCCCTGAACTGAGCTGTCAGGCAATTGTCCTCGCTTCTTTGAAATCTATCCTTAAAAATCCACCTCTGCTGAAACGTCTCAAATAAATCAGCTAATTAATTATGGTTATTTTGAGGGGCAGATGGAATAGCTGACATTTACTTTACAATAATAATTAAAAAAACCAAAAAAACCCTTTTGTGCAAGTGTGAGTAAGTATCTTAATCTGTGTTAGACTGCTCTTCCAAAGGGACAGCAATATGGATGGAGCAGTGCCTAGATCCTGCAGCCTGTGCACATCATCCCTGGCTGATTTTAGATCATGGGAAACTCTCTCTTTCTCTACTCTTCACCTGTTTTACATATTTAAACTATCAACTCTGCAGGATAGCAACTGTGGATATGTCTACTGTGCATACCATGTAGTAGCTGATAATCTTTAAGTGGAATAGGAGAGAGAAGTCTCAGCAGCATGGACTTAATTTACTCAAAAGTTATTCTGTATTACTCAGTACATATATACGGTAATTAACACGATAACAAAATTATCTTAATTGAATTATCTTGGAAATGCATAGCTTAAATAGAAATAACAGTGCTGAGCTAAGTACCTTACTACTACTGCAAATACAATATAGCCATACTTCTGTTTAACCTGCAAGTCTGTTTAACACAACTACTTAAACATGTGGGCTTGACTTCAAAGACACGGCTACCGAAAGTATCCATTTATGTCCACTATATTTATAATTGCTTACAGGCAAATAAATTCTTGATGTGAATCTAAATCTGCAAAGTTCAGTTCCAATCCAGACTTCTGCAAAATTCTGCTACTTTAATACAACTGGAAACCTCATCTATAACGCTAGAGACAGAGATAGACACACATCTGCAGCTAAGCACTCCTTTTCATTGCCCTTGGCTACAGAAATTGGCACACCTTAACCACATGGGCCCAATAAACCAATCAGACCTTTCTGTGCTTACTGATCTTCTCTGGAAAACTAGCTTATGTTTGCGGTACGTCAGTTTTCAGTCACTGAAAGGAGTGCAAAATATCTACAGGTTGACAAATTTGTTGCAAAACTTAGGTAGAGACTGGCAGATGAAGACCAGTGGAAAGCCAGGATTGCTGCCGCTATAAGACTACTTCAAATTGGAACAAATAATCAAGATAGCAATCTGCATCAAGTGGATGAAAGTCTTCAACTGTTGCAAAATATATAGTTAAGTACAAAGTAACTAGTAGTAAAAAGTTCGTTTCCACCCCTTATATAGTGGCTGAGTAGTGATGCTGCTTTATGACTTCTTATTACATCCCTCTGCTTCCAAAAACTCCATTAGAAACTGTGCAAATCATAAAAAATAAACTTTTTTAAAAAAAAAATCCAGGAACACTATACATTTTAAACTCTGCAGTATTACAGGAAAGCAACTCAAACCATCCTCCCTGTGGGCACCAAATGCTGACATGAATTTTCAAGATTTCACAAGAGATAGGTACAACCATATAGAGACCTAAACATCACCTGAAGAGCCAAAAGGGGCTTCCTATTCCAGCTCCACACTGTGTGACCCTGTCCACAGATAACCATTTCATAGCTGCATCAGGATTTTCCATTTCAAAGTAAGCCCAGTCATCTGCTATTTAACACCTTCCCACGAGTTTTCATCCAGAGGAACCTCACCCATGAGTTCTGGGATAAAAGGGAGCACTTCAGGAAACACCCAAGCAAGTGTGCTAGGGTGGAGGAGAAAGCTAATCTTTCAATTACTGTTTGCTCTGTACAGGGATCAAGTGAACATAATTTGTGCCAAACAGCTCAGACTGACATAGTGCACAAAATCACAGTTAATCTGGCATCATCATCCTGTAATACCACTGAGTTATTAGTTTTACCTATCAGGAAAATATCAATGTCTTATTACTTCCTTGAGAAAACACATGAAATGAGGTGTTTACACACTTTATATTTTCAGCATGCAAACCTATACACATATTTTTTTCATCTTGTTTTTTTATTAAACTGATGTTTCTAACAGGTAGGGAAAGAATACAGATCTGGTAATGGTAAGGAAAAGATGTGTGTGGGATCTTCTTTTGAACATAATTCCTCAGTACATTAAATGAGACTAACAAAAGAGAAATTAAACATAATACTGTGCCATAGTACTATGACATAAGTGTCAACTTAGAATTTCAAATACAATGATAAGAGTCTTCTAATAATTATATAGGTGGCAAACAAGGCTTTAGGGCAAACATATGTGGCAAAAATTACTAATGGCATTCTAACGGAAAACCAGCTATGACCGACCCTTCTTATGCATCATGTTCTGGTAAGGTCAGCTTGGTGGAAAGGTTAAGAGCAGTTAAACACTGACCCATCCCTCCCTAGTCTTTTCCATATTCATAAGAAACTATCATCCATATTCATGCAACAAGATAAGTACCTTGAACATGCAGAGGTTAAAAAAAAATTACTTCTTTACAATCTTATTCGGTGCCATGACACTAATTCCCAAAGCATGGATCAGGACACAAATTAGTGTGTCTGTAAGGCTGGGCAGGATGGGTGAACAGAAAACACAGAGCAGCCCTTGGGTGACACTTAAAAATCGAAAATATACATTTTTGAATCCTGTAATAAATCCACAACTCTTGGACATGGGTAGACCACAACGATTTCACAATATGATGCATACGAATGTCTGCCTTTGCACAGATTCACCTGCACACCTGTAAATACGTGGATATGTGGAACATGGATTTCCAGCCCTCACAGGTAAGTGGCATGAGAGGCCCAAGGCTGTGACATGCAATCTTAGGCCAGTAGCTTCAAACAACAGCAAAATCAAAAGGCATATCCTGTTGTCACTATAATACTGGCATTACTTCTACATTTATTTTAGCAGAGAACAATCTAATAAAATCATAGTATTTTATATAGTTCTTCTTTTGGTCTTTACACTTCTGGTGTGTAGCACTGAATGCATTTGGAGAGGAACAAGGCTCAGAAACACCTGGTCCTTTTGCAGAACTTACTTTCCATGCATATCATTTTGTCTTTTCTGTGGATTAACTCTCCAAACATGAGTTCTCCTTCAGTATCTCTGTCTTCATTTCTATCACTTAAAAAAATTTAAGTTGCCTAATATTAACTTTAAACTGAATTTATAATTCTTTTGTCCTATGATTTTTGCAGGTGAAAAATATGTCCAATTAACTGGTCTTCTCCCTAAACAGAACTTCTTTCACTGCCTACAGAAACAGAAAATAATGAACCTCACTAGAATAATATATTCAAGTAGTAAATGCTAGCTTCACTCCCTGCCCATTTCTTTTTATAGGAAAAAGTTACCTTCTTTCTTTCCATTCCTACAGAAGTATCAGCTCATTCAGTGCATTTCAGTAGGCAAAATGGCTCAATTTCTTTTGCCACTCTACTCATCACTATTATCATAAGGGTGGCAGAGCAATAAGGGAGGCTAAATGGTTAAATTAATAGCTTTCTACTGTACTTATTAGGTACAGATTTATACAGCATCTTTCCAGGCATTAATCTACTGATTTTTAAATGCAGATTCTATCTTCCAAGGTTCAGTTCACAGAAGCCCAGGTTTCTGCACTGGAACTTTGCTGAGGCAGAGGTCTGAAAACTTGTATTTATCCAGACCACATGGAGGTACCTCAGCTTCAAGTGACTAAAAAGTAAATAAATTAAAAGAGGGAGGGAGGACACAGGCGACCTTGAGTGCTGACAGGGTGGAGAGGCCCCCTGCCACTGCATCTGAGTCCTGGCACTGCCATCCATCAGCATCCTGGTGCTCTCAGATGCAAGGACACACACACAGCCAGGGCCAGCTCCAGGGAAGATTCTGGGAAGAGGGTGGCTGAGGTCCTGGCAGCAGAAAACCTGTAAATTGTCTCTGAAGATTAAATGGTTCCCTTAAAAACCCCACTCCTGTTTGTGATCACAGCTAGGCTGGAGGGCCCCCTCTAATTCCCAGCCATTGGTTTTACAACAAGACTTGTGAGCCTCTGCTGCTGTCACAGCACATTTCATTTCCCTGCCTCATACTCCTTTCTCTCTTCAAGGATAGGTGTAATGTCTAAGCACCTTGCTGCCTTTAATGGATTGTGTATTTATGATGTCCTCCTGAAGCAAGGAAATGATCTTGTTCCAGACAGGTGAGAGCTGCCTGAGCTGCCCCTTCACAGCCCCTCAGCTCAGCCAGTCTGACTTCAGAGCAGGAGAGTTTCTTCACAGCTTTGGACTGCTGTGTTTTTGCACCTGAAGCAAATGTGTTTCCCAGCTATGCTGCAGAGACCAGGCTACATGTGAGTAAGACAAGGCAGACAAAACTCAACAAGAAAGTAAACCCTTAACCTATTCTGCAGCTCCTGAATTCACATTAGGACTTTTACACTTCTCATCTTAGATCTTAAAAAGACAGGTAAAAGAAAAATATTTATATATGTTATTATACTGTGCATTGTCTAATTTGCCACTTTAGTTTGCATGAGTTGCTGAGTTTCATGAAGAAAACTGAGAAAGTTTATAAATATGTAAGTAACTATTTACTTCTCTTGAGAAACACTTTTTGTCACTAACTGCTGCAAAGGGAGTTTATTATTGATGAAATCAACTGTCCTGAATGTTCTAATTTAATAGGAGCACACAAAAAAAGTCCTATTTTTTATCTGTTACGTAAAGGAAATTCTGAGCCTTTTAAAATTGCATAGATTTCTTTTGATGAGAAAGAAAGCAGGCAAAAGTAAATGCTGATTTAAAAAAATACAATTTTTAAGTAATTTGATTTTGTCTTTGATTCTATAGGAAGATTTTTTTTTTTTGCTTGTTTGTTAGTACTAAAACTGCACTGTGATGTGGGTCACTGATAGAAGAATTAGCAGATGATACTGCAGCTTATAAAAATGCTAGAAGAAAATAATTTGGAAAGAGATGTGGCTTTTAAAATTCAGAATCTCTTTCTAACTAAATACCTAAATACCTATGTGAGAACATATTATACACAGTTGTCTTTAGACAGTAAAAAACTAAATGAGAGCCATGGTGTAGGCACACTGTAATGAGAACAGACTACTTAGCATGATAGTCCAGGATATTTTTTCTACCTGGCACACTGGAAGGGTGTGTAGAGAGATATGAGACAGTTGGTCACTATCAGCAATACAGCAAGGTTACACTGTGTTACCTACTGAGACTAAGCTGCCCTATTTTTTAGCAGTATTCAACCACCCCATGAAAAGCACTGTGCTGTTCCAGGTCACACATGCCCAGCTCCTGTGTGGTTGCCACCTTGAAATGCTGACTGTCCAGATTCATGAGTGCTGCTAAAAGTTGTTACAGACTGCTAAAGCTGAAACATATTTTATATGCACAATTTTTTAGCTCTATCTCACCTGAAGACAGTATTTGACCCTTGTTTTACCAACTGTACACACTTTGTGACCTCCTCTCTGGACAGATCAAATGGCACATAGAAGCAATGCCAGTGACAGAGGCTTGTTCGTGCAGTGAGGAGAGCATACCTGCAGAGAATCCCAAAGATAATGGGAGGATTATATGAAGCAGAGGAGAACAACATGTTGCCAGATGGGTCCTAGAACATCTGCCCATTTAGTAAGTCAAAATTTGTTGATTAGAAGTCCTTCGACAAATATTGTATAGTTCAAATATTTTTAACAGTCTATCTGCAGAATTCCACAGGTCTGTAAGGAACTGCCTAGCACACTTTGTGCTCCCTCAGCAAAAGCTTGGGGAAACTCCTCTCAGCAGCATGAGCTATGCAATGTGGAAAAGCTAACTAGACACACTGAAAGTAGAGCAGTAGTTTAGGTTAAAATATGTATTAGAGCCTGGGATTGCACATTTTTCTGTGTTTATTTTGTGTTTCCATTTGTCAATGTATCTATAGTGTACTCTTTGCGGCCCTGGCACATTGCAAAGGAGCAGTTCTTCCTCCCAGTACTGTACAGAAATGCTTCAGTTCTTTGACAATAAGAATTATGGAGTCTTTTGCTAAAGTAAATCAGGTACTTCAGGATTCATGTAGATTTAATGCTTCTCAGAGAAGTTATACTACATAGACCTACTTGTCCTAGGATTTTGAGAGCCTTTAAAAGCTTCTTTTGGTAATAACACCCTAAATAGTCTTCCTTGCTGTTTGCCCCTGAAACTTCCAGTTTTCCATTTGACCCCCAAAGTTCAGTATAGGGCACAAGGTTTTAACTTTATTTGTTACCTTTTCTCCTGAAAAGACCACAGGGTGTGCCACAGGCTGGGGCCTCTTTTCCTTCTTGATCTCTTGTTTGGCATGGCTGCAGAGGAAGGATGCTTTAGCAAAGTGCCCCTTTGCCTGTAGCAGGGAATTTATCAGCAAATGTGGATCCCAAACTTGCCAGATACCCCAGCTTCCATGAACAGTGTAGTCTACTGACAGAACACTCCTGCCAGGGAAGGCAAGGGCTTTTGGCTTCTGAGTCTATGAGGTGTGAATATCAACTCCGGAGTCCAAGTGTGCCCTGATCTCCACCCACGCTATCTTTTATTCTAGAACTCTTTAATTCTGTAGATAACAAAGCTCAGTGTGATTTTTACCCAAATCTGCTTTGTGCCTTTTTTAGGATTACATTTTTTAAAAGTCCCTCCACCCCCATCTCTTGTAATCAATAGATTGGAATCAATATCTAAGGGTCAAGACCTTTTCTTTTTCCTGCGGCTAAGCTTTTTCCAGCCTTGCATTTTAAATAAAACCTGTATTCCAAGTCATCTGCAAAAAGGAGAGGAGGAAAAAGACAGCTGATTAGTGTCTCTCTTTTAGGTCTTAGGGTAATGGCTGCTTTTACCTTTCTAGTTTAATTCAGCACATTTACAAAGCATTAAATCTGTCAGTGTGGCATTAACTTCTATCATGTGCATATTAATAGGAATAGTAATCAAAACATCGAGAGAGTTTGGGTGTTAAAACTGGTAATATTTTCTTTAAGTGCTAGTACACATTTGGCTTGGAAGGTGCTCAATATTGCAAGGGATTTTTAAAGTAAGATTTATCTCCTATCTATATAGAAATGTTTTGTGGTAAATCTGCTCATTTGTACCTAAAAGGGCATGACTTTGCCATCATGCTGATGTTTTCATGGAACATATTTGTAAAACATAATTCCTAACTTTTCTTGCTTACATTAAGAAGAATGCTGATTAAGTGGAATCAGCATGTAAGAAAATATTTAGCAGCTGTTCTCTTATTGAAAAATCATAAATACATGGAAAAATAATCACACATACATTTTATGCCAATTATCAAATACTTCTTTTAATTAAAGCATATTGAACATTACAGCATAGTCTTAATATTACTAAAATCCATATAAAATATAGGGATAGTGGAAGGAGAGAGAAAACATCTCCAGCAATATATTAAGAAGGTTTCATTAACAAGCCAGCTGAATGGGTTCAAGGGATTCCTGTTTTCTGTGATTCTTTAATTTTACCTCTATATTTTACATCCAGTGCTCTCATTAAAAAAAAAAAAANATTAAACAGCACAAAGGATAGGAAAAACTACTGCCTTACTAGAAATTATTTGCAGCTTCAGTGTTGCCAACATATAACAGCTGTAAATCAAGGATCTATTTTGAAATATCCTAAATCATTTTTTACAAATCAACACTCTTAGTAACAGCTTTCAAAGAATAAAAGAATACAGCCATGGGAATTCATATTTATGGCTCAGAGTAAGTATGAATTAAATGTATCTATTTCACTTATATTGCAAAGTACTATTATTCAATGGTCCAAAATATTATCAATTTATCCGTATTCACTTTTTATTAGGAAAGAGATGCAAAACCATGCAGGTTTTAATGATGTAGATAATAATAATAACAATCAGGAAAGGAAATACTCCCCAGTGTGGATGAAAGGAATGCACGCTACCTTCTCAGAGGCTCAGCACTGTATCTATAGGAAAAGTATGCAGGCAAGAACATTGTTCTGGAACACAGTAAAGGAGTTCACTGTCTTTGTCAACTGCAAACTAAAAGCCTTTGCTCTACCCTCCTCTCATATCTAATCATTTTTGCTTTGCACACACCACCTACACACCTAACACTTCACTGACAATGGTTTGCCTTTCCCCGCTACCCCACAAACACAATGGAAAGTTAATTGAATGTTTTATGCTTTAGCAATATCAAAGAAATGAAAAGAATGCAGGTTTCAACTGTATTTCAATAATAAGTGCATTAATTTTTACCTTTTAACTGACACTTGTACTAATTTCCTTAAATGCTCTTTTTTACTCTTTTTTGATCTGTCTGGCTTTGTCGGGTCTGATGATGAGGGCTTACTTCAAATGCAAAAAGATTAGCTCTTCTTCCTTTTAATAGCACAATTACAGCTTGTGTGATGTCTAAATCATGAAAGATATCAGGGACAGACTTCTAAAGTCGCATCAGTTTATTAAAAAAATAGTAGTAATCGTTTTAATATCAAAATTACTCTCATTTCTTAGTGGCATTTAGGAATTGTTGGGCATGCATACACATACAGACAAAGATTAGTAGCCATTTACTTCTAATTTGATTTAGATAATTGTTATAAATAACACAAGGAATTAGAAGGCTCTGTGTTACATTTTCACCTCTACCCAAGTTGTTGTTCAGGCCCTAAAAGAATATTGCCACATCAAAGCAAGAACCAAGAGATCTGGTTCGACATTTTAAGATATGCCAGAATCTACATCTCATTTTTGGATTTAGTTCAACACGGGACTTAGCTCTGAACACGAAAGAATAAATGTGTCTTCCATAAAGATATGTAATACATTTAATCCCATCAATGCTTAGTCTACTTTTTAAATCCTGGATTTAATATACTTTACCACGAGAGGGCAAGATTAAGATACCCTTTCTCATACTGGATCACATCTACCTCCTCAAGATTACCATTAGTTATATTACGACAGCAAGAAAAGTCCCTATTCAAGATGTGAGTCTGCAAATGATGAAGTAGAATACAAATCTAAAGGGAGAAGGAAGATTTAGCTTACACTCCAAACTGGCTTTGAATCACACACATTCTTGGAATGGCCATGGCTGGCTATGATCAAAAGGGACAGCAAAACTTGGACAAGGTAGCAGCTATCTTCTTCAAGAATATTCCCTAAAATAGTATATTTCTGCATTAAAGACTTATAAAAAACACTAATGCTCTAAAACATCTACGTAACACGTTGGGTGAGGCAGGTGAAAGATGAAAGCTGTTGCAGTGGTTTTCTTCAAATATTTTAGGCTATTGAGGCTATTAAACAGTAGTTGCAAAGGAGAATTTGATAGTTAAATACAGGAGTGAAAATACAAATTGCTTTGGAAAGAGCAAGTACTAGCTTTGATAAATTTTAAGTTCATAATAGATAAAGTGGAACAGTTTGACCCATTGTCAGTCTATTTTAAGATGAACATTTGTTAAGTTCTAATGAAAAAATGTAGCAACTAAACTTTGGCAGAAGTACAATTAGTTTTTTTCCCTGAATTGAATAAAATCACACGGCACTGAATTTTACTTTAACTAAAAGCAATAAATATGAGCTGCAACAGACTCTAACAGCTACTGGCCATATCTACATGGATACAAGCAAAGTTCACTTCAATTTCAAGCACACAAAATTTATGTCTACACCATATAGCTTATCATGCATTAAGCCTGTACATGCAAGAGCCGATTTTCTAGTGTTAAGAACAACTTGCACCTTTCTGACGTGCAGGGCTATAATCAGCCCAGCCAATCAATGCTGTCTCCACCAAGAAGCAAGAAAAAAGCTGAGCAGCTATTATCCACCTTCAGCTAACTCCTGAACATTTCGGGCAGTTGAGCCTGAGAATTTTTTTAGCTTAATTTACATTAAAACATATACCTTCTGCCACTAGTGTGCCACATGCATTAGGATTATTTTTTGTTTTGCATTTTCAGAGATTGCTAGGGAAGCATGGTGGCTGGGGAGACACTGTGCCTCCAGAAAACACTTGAGAATGTTTATAGGGAAACAAGCTCCCAGTTTCCCTCCTCACAGTCAGTAGATTTACACTTTACTGCAATTAAAATGAACAGTAAACTGTCATCCATAAGTACATGCTATATGGGTCTGTCCATGGACAGCAGATTTTGGAAGCAGATAATCTTTGCATTCTTAGGCTCTGCTTTGAATATGTCAATTAGAGAAAAAATAACAAAGACAGGCAGACCAAAGGGAAATACCAGAGCTCTGGAAAACCTCTGGAAGAAAATCTGATAGTGTCATATATAAGACTGAACAAAGGGGGGAGGGAGTTATCTGCACGAGTTTCACTTCTGACTTTTGCACAAACCCGAAATTATTAGAGGATGCACCAGCTCAGGATTTTAACACTGACACAGCACACTGTGGCACACACCATGTGAATTCTTGTCTTGAATGCTGGCTCACTATCTTATAAACACAGGACATAAACTCCCAGATTCTAGTTTGAAGCTGGCTGGACACAGAAAACAATATGGCACTTTGTCAGGCTTGAAAGTGAAACGTTGTCCAGGTGATGCTAGCTGGACTGTTACTGGCCAAAATTATATTTTTTTCTCACCAGTAAGGTTCTCAAAATTATCCACTGATAACAATAGTATATATTCCCATTCCAGCATATCAGAGCCAGGTTAGGCAATGCATGGTTACAAGTATATTAATAGAAATGATCTCTTTTTAATAACTGAGATAAGTATGCTCGAGAATAACAAGATGAATATTTTATGCTGTTGTTTATTTGAATTTCATTTTATCTTTTAAATACATTAAATTCTTACTTACCACTTTAAAATGATGACTGGGGGAAAAAGTTTTTCCTTTACAGGTTTAGTAAAAAATAATAAAAATTTTACAAAACATTTTCTTATCATTTTAAGAATTAATTATTATAGATGGAAAAAAATATTTTACCCAGCAATAAGAACAAACTTTTTAATTGTCTTAATTAATAGACTTAGTAGAAAAAGAAGATAATTTTTTTCAGAATTTCCAGAAGACAAATTTTAAGGGAGAGGCCAGGGCATAAATGAGTTCCATAATGAAAATTTCGACAGGAGTGTAATCAGTTCTTACTGGAAACTATTGCACTGTTTTATGGTAATTGTGATGAAATATATGGGCAGAAGTCTCTTTTACCCTTAGTATGCCCATGCTTCTTCACATATACTTCTGCCATTAGGATCCAGCCTGCTTTTCCCTCTCTTGCCAAGCTTATTGAATTTCTATCTGTCTACATCATCTACAATTTCCTGCTGAATTAATCTCTTGTAGCCTACTTCTTGAACCTATTAAATCAGATTTTCAGTCTGTACTCCACTGAAACTTAACTGAAACTTCTCTTAAAGGTAGTTCTTTTCTTCTTCTACTCAAATTCCAGGGTCTGAATCTTCTTACATTTCCCCGTGATATCTCAACAGGTTTTCACATAACCTGCCATCCTTTCTCTATGAAATCTTGTCCTCAAAACTTTGGGTTTTTGGTTTTTTTTCATTTTAAATTGACTTTCTGATCTTCTATCTCTCTAAACAATGCATTCAATGTCTCAGTGCACACTCCTCATCTCTACTCACTACCTCCCACATCTGTCTAATGCAGAAGGTAACATAGGGCCTTTTGTTACTATGTTTTTTACAGTGTAATCTATATGAACAAACTATTTACAGTGTAGTAACTACGAAGATAAGAAGACTTCAAAGGTATGGTAGATAAGATGGTCTAACTGTTTTTTTTAAGAAAAATTGTAAAAGTGCTAACTATTGCAATGACAAAGTGAAAAAAGGTAAACACAAGGCAAATTTATCCTCTTTCTAAGCTCCAGGGAGGGAAATAATGCGGCTTTAATAGTGTCTTGTTGAAATTGTCCATTTGGATGGCTAACTCTTTTCTGACATGGTTGGTTTTTATATTAGTAACTGTTCCAAATGATGTCTTTTCCTATTACACTGACATTCTGTCAGCAGTTTGTGCCTGAAGAAAGTGAGGCACTGGAACAAAGCAGTCTTGGCAAAATGGAGAATGTGATACTTGGCATCATCCATTGTTACTGTCTCATAAAAATCTTCAAAGAATATTTTTTAATTCTTTGAAATTTTTTAATTCTTAGAATTCACATTCTAAAGTCACTGTTTTCTTTCAGGCTATATTTGTTAAAGGTAGAGAAGAGTCATCTGCTCTAAAATGGCATTACTTTTCCAAATAGAGGTGTCAAAATATTTGGTGTATATGATCTAGCATTCTAGATATTTTTGGTGGCCGTGTGGTGGCTTGACCTTGTCTGGATGCCAGTTGCCCACCAAGCTGCTCTATCACTCCCCTTCTTGGGCAAGAGAGGCAGGGAAAAATAAGAATTAAAACAACCCTTGCTGGTCAAGATAAACACAGTTTAACCAAGCAATAGAAATGGTTGAGAATGCGAAAGCAAAGAAAACAAAAAAAAAATTCTCTACTTCCAGAAAGCAAGGTATGTCCAGCAACTTCCTGGGGAGCAGGGCTTCAGTACATGTAGTGCTTGCTCCAGAACACAAATTTCATAAATAACGAATACCCCTTTTTCTCCTTTTTACTGCTGAGCAGACACCATATTTGATCATTTTGGTTCAGCTGTCTAAATTGTCACCTCCCAAGATCTTTCCCACTCTCAGACTATTGGCAGAGAGAGTCAGGGGTTGGGGTTGGAATTTTGGAGACACAGCATTGATGCTGCTGGAGCACTCCTCAGCAGTAGCCAGAGCACTGCTGTGTTCCCACTTTTCCAGCTACCAGGGCAAAGCACAGCACTGTGAGCACTGCGATGGGGAAAAGTAACTTCATCTCAGCCAGACCCAACACACAGGGCTAAAGGTTTGCTCTTCTTCTGGATGGCTTGCATTGTCTTTCTGCGTGGAGTCAAGGGTCATAAATATATATGTATTTATGACTTACCTTTTTTTTTAGGTTTCTAGGGTGGTTTTGTCAATTTTGGATCAGAACAGCTGCTACAACAGATAAAAATAGATGAGACCCAATCACACCACAATGACACTGACTTTACTCAGATTAAATGCAAGAAGAAGAGGTCAATTTTTTTTAATTGGAAGTGGCTAATTCACTGATTACTAAAAACTGTTCATGAATAATTTATATCTCAAATATTAAACTATGTATGGGATGAGTTACTGGCGAGACTACAAAACCACGAACCTGCAACTCTTCCTTCCTATAAAGCCTATCCTAAGACTTGACCTGTGTAACTTGCACTATTTATTTGTTTTAATAATTGATCCTAAACTAAAGAAATATCTGAGTCACTTATATAACTTTATTGGATAAAAGTATTCTGCAGCTTTAAGAAGAAATGGTGATTTACAAAACTAACCAATTAAAAAGAATTTAAATCTCATGGGCCAAATTTATCATTACTAACTTTTATCATTATTTCACTTACACATTGTAATGTGTGGGAGGATTCATCCCAGTTTGAAACAAGCCATGACAATAGGAAAAGAGAGAGAAGACAAAGGTTCAGAAGATTAATTTCATAATTAGATTCTTCATCATAAACAACAAATATAAGCACAATTCTCAACTCAATTTTTTTACCTTTTTTTTCCTAGCACATCACAAACATTTTCATCCCTTACTACACATCTGGAAGCCACAATATGTAAGTACTAGCAGTTCCATTTTACAGCTAAGAAATTAATGCACATTGAAGACTAGGGTTTTATAAACAAAGGCCTCCAGTTTGGGGTACCTGGGACCTGGCAGATGAAAGTTTGAGTACTACAAAATTTTGATAAATGGAACTACAGATCATCAGCTTCTGAAGACCTAGCAAACAAGCTCTCCTCAAATTTACCAAGTGAGACGACTCAGCTTTTTTTGAAAATACCCTCCTAAACAACTCAGTGGACCTCGAAGCTGCCTCTTACTGATCTCTAAACCTTGTTTCCATTCCCCATATAGGTTTTTTGGGACAACTGGATACTGAGGCTGAATGTTGCCCAGATGCTGAAGACGGTCCCTACTTCTGCACAGAACAGGTATGGAGGTTTTTGCTGCGGCAAACAAGCCCAGGATGGCCCACAAACCACCCAGAGTGGGGCAGTGTAGGATGTATTCCAACCTGGACATTGGCAAACGCTATTCCTGGCACCCCAGCAGTGCAAGACGAGGCTGTGTCGTGCAATTTCCTGCAGAACTGCTGCTCCAGCTCCCGTGCGGCGCCAGGGACCAAGGCTGGGCTGCTCCAAGGGGAAGAGTGCCACCTACTGAACCTGCAGCTCCGGCGGCTCCAGGGAATGCTGCTCCATGGGCATAGCCTGGACACGGCTGAGCCGAGGTGCCGGCCACAAATTTGAGCTAGGAAAGAAGCACACAGCATCACACTGGAATGAAGTAAAAAGATAGGGCTGGGTAACTGAGCAGATGTTGCTAAGTGTTAGCAGGCACTGTCATGCATATGGCAGTGCACAAGAAAATAATGTCTTTTAAATGTCTATTAATGTCTATTTTTATACACACATTTCTATAGATATAATATATAAATGTCTATTTAAATTTCTTTTTAAATGTCTATTTAGTACACTGAATTTTGATAGTCAGTCAGCTAGAGAAAGGCTAGAGTGAGTTTTCCTCTCAGCCATTTACCAGTAGGGTTGCTGAAGCCCATCAGAGGAGAGGACACAGTGGTTAATCATGTGAAAGTAAAATGCAGAGCTTAAGGTCTTCCTGTTTAAAAATACTTTTCTTTCCAGTACTTCTATGGATGCTTTTGTTTTAATCTTGGGACCCATCTGTCTATCTACACAATTTCATATCTATTATGCAGCTGCTTAGCTTGCACTGCTGACATGCTTCCTCAGTTCACTCAGTATGTCCTGTTTTATTTACAACCACAATCAAAATCACCTGAAACTGACATTTTTCATGTAGAATCCATTTGTGGCAGAGTGCCATGTTTACATCAATACCTAAAAGTATGTACAAGACTTCTTTGGAAACCCAGCTAGATTGCTTTTCAGCCCTGCTCAACTTCTGAAATAATATGGAACTTAGATCTTCATATTTCAATATTTTGATCTAAAACATTTTGAAAAGATGCTGTTAAAAAAAAGAGAAAACAAAACACCGAAACAGAATTGAAATGGTTAAACCTTTTATTATTCACATTGCATTCATAGTAAATTGTGTAATAGTTTTCATGTCTTAATTACTTAAATTTTATATTGAGCTATAGTGATATTATCTCTCTTTTTGTCTCCACACAATTGTATTTTATAATAGCTTTTATTAGGGCCCACATGAATGGAATTTAAAATGAACACATCATTTCTGTTACTTCTGCAGTTGAGAAAAGAGAGCGGTTTTCTGATATTTGGTGTGAAAAGTGCTTTCCTTTGTGTTTTATGACATATAGCAAATTGTTTTAGTTAGGGACACATTTTGAGCAGCAAAGTAACTAAGTGGAGTACAGAGCACTTCTGTCACCCCTAGTGACTCCACCTCAGCCTGAAAGTGGGTACAATGCCCAGCATGAAATGGAATATTCCCCCTAGAATAGCTTGATCTCGTTCTCATTGAAATAAAAAGCAAAACTTCCACTGGCTTCCACAAGAGAAATATTGGAGTAGCAGATACATAAGCTAATGGTGTGTTTACACAGTCTGCCTACCTGCCTTTGAAAGCAAGGTCAGCTCCCCCAGCTCACAAGCTCTACCTCCTCTGCCAGCAGTGCACACCTTGATACCATCACAAGGCCCTCCATGGTCCGGGATTGCTCCTTGCATTTGGGGTGCTTCTTTGAAACCTGGCTGCTAAGCCATTTCCTTCACCTTTATGAAATCCTTCCTAAAATCTCCCTTCTGTCAGCACACCTACACTCAATCTGTGTGTAGGATGTGCAAATAAATTTAAATAAATATTTGTTTTCAATTGTTAACAGGAATAGCAAGATAGGCACATCCAGGGCTTAGACACACAAACAAGACCCTACAAGGTAACAAGTTTCTGCTAAACTGCAAGAATTGCCTGGATGCACACTGTTCCCCCCACAGCATTGCAAGGTGAGTCAAGCCAGCCTCACACACCTGCACAGTGGGCTGAGCCCACTCTAATTACCATGCATTTGCTGGAGGCTGAGTACACACATGGGCACTACCACGCATCAGCTGGTACTTGGTAACCTTTAGTACAACTTGTTCATCCAAACTTGTTATTGTTACCCTGCCATTTCTCACAGGTAGTTCTGGAATTGTAAAATAATAATTTAAAATGTGTGTATAAACACATGCTATGAAATCAATGAAGTGGGAACCTATTAGTTCTATTTAAAAAACCCTTTAGACAGACATGTGCTTATTCTTTCATTATAAGTTAATAAATTATATTTTAAAAGCCTATTTACAAAAGTTTTAGTGACAACTAAACATCATGAGATGCATTGTTTACAGTTCTTAGGCTAGTAGATGTCAACAAGAAAAGAAAGTAAGAGCACCATTCCAAAACCTTGATGGGAAAATGAAACATCTGATTTCACTCATCTCTCTCCAAATGTGTGCTTGTGAGCTCCAATCTTCCTGTTCAATCGGTGGGCCAGATTCTGCCTTCATTTATCATATCAGCAAATTTCCACTTAATGCCAAAAGTTATGAAATGTCACCTTATTATACACCACAGCTCTTTGTATGGCTGGCAGAGTTTGCCCAAAGTTCCATTCAGTCTTTCTCTTGGTGGATGAAGTGCCTTCAATGCTGATCTCCAAGAACAGTTGCTCATTCTGAAAATGGGTTCCTTTTTTTCTCCCACTTTTTTTTTTTTAATTAACATATCCACACTGTTACTAAATATAAAGGGTTTCTCAAGGAACCAATTTTACCACTTTTGTTTGGGTGTTATGTGGATGTTCAGAATAGAAATCAAGAGTACAAAAATAGATTTTCTTGATTTATGAGACATTCCTGTTTTCAATTCACCATCAGTATGTGCAGACACGATGCAGTCAAGAAATGAAGCATCTGGTTCTCCCACGTTTCATTTATGAACTTTAGCACCAGATGTAAATCATTCATAAAATCCCAAAGTGTTGGAAGAGTCTCTTCCTTCATTTTAACAAACATATATTCCAAGTACTGTACCTAACACTTCACATCATTTGTTACAAGTGATGGGATCTGAATTTTAATGATTTCCAGAAATAAATTTCAAGAAATAAGGAAAGAGTAAGAAAAACAGGTAAGTGTGGCATTCCTTGTTTCTGACCATGAATTCACTTTGAAACCAAAAGATGTCACTTTAAGTTATTATAAACAAACTCCACGTTATTACCTGCACACAGAATGTTTTGAAGAGAACAAATCTATTACCTTATATCTATTCTTTTCCCAAATCTTTTCCATTACTGTCACGTTCATGTCAGCAGCTGCTGATTCAACTTCAAATTTGAATTGCTTTCCTATTCTCATCTGCCAGTCACCCTTCCTTTCCTCCTTCAATCCTCCTTTCAGTCCCATTTGTTCAGAGAGCCCCTCTTGCCTTTCTCTCAACATATGTAATCCCTTCCTCCTCCCTTCCCACTCCTTTGTTTCACTATGTGCATTGAATTTCATAGGATAACTCACACTTTGGGAATTAAGCACCTGCCAAAATAATTATGGAATCAAGGCCTATTCTTTATGTCAAGGAAACCTGTCTTCTTTCTGTACAAGAATCCTTTCAACAATATGCATTAGACAACGCTTTCAACAACAAATCAGTCTTTTCTGGCCCTTTTTAATACTTCATTTCTTACATATTAATTTCGTTGCACAGTTATCAGGAGTGGGTTTCATGCTCTGAGGTTGCCTTGCAACGTGGCAAGATGAGGAAGTGCTAAGGAGGTGCACAGCAGATAGAGCCAGAAGGCTCCTTTTCAAAGGACCTCTTGATGCAGAAACCTCTAGATGAGGAAACAGAGAAGGCAAAAGGATTCACAGGATCATAGCTCTTCCTTGCCCTTCCACCTTGCTGCATATCAGGGCAGATCTCTTTGCTGCCCTCTCTCTCACTGCACAGTTGCTTAACTGCTAAAGATCTACAAGTATGGGCACAATTAGCCTCAATGCACAGACATCAGCAGTAGAAAAATAGGGTAATATCCAGATAGTTTCAGATGTAACAAACACCTATATAAACTTTTTTAAAAGGAATTTTCCTTTTACTTCAGCCATATCTGGCCTTTTTTTGACTTTTTTATTGATATCTAGAGAACTAGTCACTACTGTAGCTGAGCACCTAGATAACACCACATTTAGCACCAAGAACAGACTTGAGGCAAGGAAGAACTTTCCCACCAGTGACCAGGCTGTAGGTAGACTACATGAACTGATGGAGTTGTGGAGCAGCCTCCAGATATCCCCCAGCCTGGTGTGCAACATGTTCTGCAAGGACATGCTGGGAACATAGCAAGTTGCTTTAGTCAGGCTGGGAGCACAGCAGGGGCAAATCCAGGGGCTATAACTCTCACGCAGAGATCACAGCTGCAACCATAGCCCACAGTTTATAGCACTAGCAGTTGATCAGTTGCTTGGGTGCCTAAAGCCCTTGAGGAGTGAGGGATTCTTTCCAGTCTCTTGCAGCCTTGTTCTCCAGCACAAACACCAATTGTTCGGCCCCTGGCCAGAGAGAGTTAGATCCCCTTAAAACTTGAGGGGGAAAAAAAAAATTTAAAAATATCTTCTCTTGCAGGCAAAACTCAGCAACTTTTAAGCAGAGCAGATGTTCAAGAGTGTGGGGAGAAAAAGTTGGACTGCACAATTTAAGGCACCAAATGAATGATACTGTATCAAATCAAAACTTCGGGGGAGATTTAGGTAGATTCACACTATGAATGCTGAAGCTGAAATCCAGCCTGAACACGGGGAGTTAACATCTCCATTCCTGAGAAATGTGATACAGGGACTTAACTGCTAAGCATCTCAGCCTCCTGCGTCACCCCGTTTCCAGGAGCATAGCTGACACCCCGCTGGGACATTGGTTATGGCAGGCAGAGTGCCCACAAACCACCAGCACCTCCCCTCCGTGGCCAGGGCATCCCTGGCAGGTGTTCAAGGTGAGATGTCCCAAGAAGTCTGTCCCTTACAGCCTCTGGCCCAGTCACCAACCAAAACCAGTGCCTGACCTGGCAGGGTTGGGGGCTCCATGTGCCTGCAAAGGCTAATGGATTGCTGTCAGATGTGATCAAGCCAGGAGGAAAGGTACTCCATGAGTGGAAAACAGCATTTTTAATAAACACCTTTTTTTTTTTTAGCAACAGTTTTAAAATTATTTTAAAACCATTTAAAATTGTCTACTCTAACAGAAATGTTGGTACAAACTTCTAATATTCCTTCAATCAAATTTTTAAAGAATGATAAAATTTTAAATTGTAGTAGAAAAACATCAAGACCAGGTTTTTTCTTAGAAAAATAAAAAGAGGATAATTTTCTGTTTCCTATTTTGCTTCCTCATAACCCAAAATTCATCTAATTCATTACTGTATGTAGACTGATGAGCCTTCAATCATGATTGTCATTTATAAATATAAAAAGATGATCTGTCACACGTGAAGAGGTTTCCCTGTTAAAGATGATCATTCCAAAACTCATAACTGTGTCTTCCTTGCAAAAATTCCAAAGTTTTAACTAAACATATATTTATAAGGATGCTGTCTTTTCCAGGCTCCTTTTAACTTGGGTATTTTTTGGTAATACTCATCCATGTTCTGTAAGCCCTATTCACATGGAGGGGGGGTATTTTTCCATAAGTAGTTCTTAATGACTTCAATAGACCAGTTATGATGCAAGATTCTTAATTTCAATGAGTATCTGACTATGGCTTCTGTATTCTGAAAGTCACTAGTGGCAAACAGTGAATACTGTACAAATACATCATCATTAAATTTTTCTTTTTTCAAATTTTTTTTAACCTAAACTTTATTTTGGGCATAATTATTACACCTTTGTCATATTTTCTCTTTTTCATTTTATCTATAGGGGCAATCCAGCCAAAGGAAAAAAAAAACATTAGGAACAACATCAATTCAGATAAGTCATGCCTGCTATATGGAAAATACCACCAATTTTATTTTATTCTCAACCATCATACCATGTCAGAGGCTGCAGCCTGGGCCTTTCAGAACTCTACAAGCACTACTCACAGTCTCATCTTAGACCCACAGTGCTTGGGTGGTCTGTCTCAAACTAACCAAGGCAGGAATACCACCTCCTTGATCCATAATGCACTCATCCATTTCACTTGTCTGCTCAGACATCCCACGCCAATGATTTATTTGCAGAGGTGAAACTAGAAAAAACTCCCCCCTCCCAAACACATGTACACATACTTTTATAAACTGGCTGAAATATTCAGTAACTTCCCAGTGGGGAATGGGGTTTCCCCCTCCCTCTCCTACATGTTCTATACGGTTTCCATTATTATTTGATAAATGTGTTATGACACACTATTTACCTCGGTCAGCAGCTCTGGGGAGCTTTGTGCAGCTTTGCTCCCCACCTCTGCCACCCACTAGATATTTCACAAATAAATCACATTCCCGGATTAAGACAATACAGTTTGGTACAGGAAAAGGAGAAGAGAGGTAGGACGAAATTTGCTGTAGGAGGCTTTGGTTTCATTTCTCTCTTTCACTTCTGAGCCATGTGGAGCTGGTCCTCAGCCTGTAACTGTGGTGCTGCCTCAGTCAACTCCTTTTTCCTTTCAGGGATAGGAAGGCATTCTCTGCTCAATGTGCTAATTCTCCATGCTTGAGGTTCCCACAGAAATATTCAGAGCTCATTTTTCGATACAGGAAGGAGCAAGTCTGTCTCTTGTAATGTACATGTTCACAGGTATTGAAACAATCTTTTCCAAGAGCAGGAAGTGAGCCAGGGTGTACTATGTGAAAGAAGGTTTGCAATCCTCTTCTGCTGAAAATAAAAAAATATATTTAAGGTGAATGATCACAGAGAGTTTAATGTGGACTTGCTCAGTAACATATTACAGGCAAAATTTGTGGTGTGGAGGATGTTACCTTCCAAAGTAGTCACCAAATGACATTACTGCAGCAACTGCAGCAACATACTCTCAAAATAAGGCTTGTCAGGGAAAACTGAGTGTCACTGCAACTTCTTTTTATATGAATTTGATACTGAAATACCAGAACACCATGAGTAGGGTCTGCAGACACAGTGAGTGGTTTGGGAAGTATTTTGAAATCAATGATGCAGATGTGTGTGCACATATGTGTGTATCCAAATGGGGCAGTATCAAGCCTGATTAAGCCTGTTTGCTCAAAATCTACTGAAAAGCAAATCTTTCCTAGAGTCTGACCTTCCAAAATAAACACAACTGAAAGCTCAAATGAAATTTGGTCCAGGAGAAAAAGCAGCCAGCTGTAGAACCTGAAAGTGTTTCAGAGAACACACCACTGTTGAAAATGCTACCTTGCTAATCCCACCAACACAGAGCACTATCTGCAGAAAAGGCAAGAACGCAATCACAGTATTGTTGATTCCACATTCAAAAAGTATGAATTAATAGTCTCTTTTTCTTTGCCATAAATTAAAACCAAAAATAACAAGACTGACTAAGAATCACAGGATTTTTGTATTCTTTCTTCTTTGATTTACAGTTGCAATAATTTTTAAAAATAAGTGAATTATGATAGAAGCATACTAGTAAAAATAAAAGGGTGCTAGTCCTTCCGATGACTTCAGGGTGCTTGACAGGGTTCCTCAGTGAAGTTAGTGCAAAAGCGCCTTTGAATTATGCTCAAAGTACATCATGGGCACCAGTGCTGCCTTCTCAACACCTTCACCCTCAGAAAGCCAGTCTTTGCAATCCTTCTTTGAGCTCACTAACAAAAGCAACATGGGGAGGTCCTCCCTTCAGGGCTATGTGGCTCGGTGCTCATGACTTTTTCCCCTTCTCCTCTGCTTGTATAGAAATTTTAAGATTTTTTTACCTGATATTTCTTCTTACATTCATCAGAGGAGGTCAGAGCTATGCTTTCTCATCAATGTTTCCAGGCTAGGTTTCACCTTTCAGTTAAGACAGGTCAGTCTGCAAAGTAGAACAGCCACAGACCTTCTGTCCTAGTAGTTCCAGATATCAGACCTCTGTGCAGGGATGCAGAAGCTGCTACTGGTTCCTATTCTGTACATCCTAGAATGGAAGCCACTTACAGAACAGTGCCTGCTAACTAAATTTTCAGATGCAACAAAGCCTTTCCCATCTCCTACATATGTTTGGAATATAGCCCCTATCCCTTATGTCCTTGAGATATTAGAGTGAAAGATAAATGTGCTCACAGTTATAAGTAGTAATGTCTATAATATAAAATGTGGGTATTGTTACCCTATAAACACAGAAGAGTAAAACCCCGGTAAAAGCATCCCCCCAATTTCCAATTTTAAGGAAGAAATTTGGCAATTTTTTGTCACAGGTAGTATTTAAATATCTGAGCTGTGTAATGAATGGAATGCTATATTCTGACAGATTACAATAACACATGGCATTAAGCAAAAAAACATGGTATGCTGAAGTAAGTGGACATGGCACACTCTACAGATGATAATTCCTGTCTGTGTCAGCAACACTATGAAAAGAAAAGCAAATCACAGGAAAAATTCTACCAGATAATTTAGAGATAAGAATTAGTTACTGGGAAAATAATTTGGAATATTGGTTTGATTTGGTAATTGGTTCAAATGCCAGTATTGGGGTTTCAGCATAACAATTTATCTTTCTATAATTGTTGAGTCCAGATTGTCATGGTGTGTGTGTGCTCCTGCGTCTCTGTTTCTCCTTAAGCCTATTGAAGGCATGAGCAATTTTACAACGATAAAAAGAAAATCAAATCTACCTCAACAAGCTATTATAATGGAATTGCCAGATATTTGCTTTCTGTTCATCAGTCTGTTAAAATATAAAAATAATTAAAACAGGTGAAGTATACATGTTGCTTTCCTAATAAGAAACAGGATATTTGTAAAAATCACCAGCCTAAAAAAGAACCCAGATATTATGAACACTTATCAAATTTCAAAGATGAATCAATAGGAGAAAAAAAAGGGAACAATTTTATGCTGTGATAGTTTTTGTAGTTATTCTTGCCACTTACGTATTTTAAAAATGAAAATGTTTGTCAAAACAGTCAGATTATTTCATCAGAAGACAAATGAAACCCCGATGTCATATAGATGTTTATCCTATATCCTTCATTTTCCCTGTCAGAACAGTGCCCAGCAAGGAAAAGATAATTCTTGCTATAGTTAGACCAGGAAAAGGCTGTTGGACTAGCCCACTAATTTTGGCTTGCTGGGAGATAATTAGCATAAACTATTTTTTCTAGCCACTTACTCATTTTCATTAAACTTACAAGAATTTAAATAGGGACTTCCACTCCTCAATCAAACTTGTCAAATCTGGACCTTGTTTTAAACCGACTTTGGTCACAGCAGACACAATATTGTTGCACCTTCATTCCTAAGGGAGTTGAAGCAGAAGCTTAAGTACTTCTAGGAAGGGGCATAACCTGAGTACTCAGAATAAGCTTATAAATTAAACTAAAGCAATTTGCTGAACCTAGACAGAACTGAAAGATTTTCACCAGGAAAAGTGAATCCTGGTTTGCAGTAGCTTTATATGGCAATTCCTTTTTTCCCACACCTCTTTCTGTCAGCGTGTATCATCACCGTGCTAGGTGTAACAACACACAAAGTCTCCACTGCCATCTCATTCCTCCACTTCCTCTCTCAAGTCCATAAGGATGACCCAAGTGTGTAACAGCCCCAGATCCTCCTGTGACTGCAGGGCCAGGAGCAGGCTGTGCTGAGCTGAGCCCAGCGACAGCTGCCAGGACAGCCAGTGCAGGTGAGACTGTGGCAGCACAGCATGGCACATGGAGCAGGTGATGGCTGCTTCTGAATTACAGCCCTTTTCTCAGGAGCGTGCAAAAGATAGGTCCCAGCTTGGTACAAACATCAACTTCTAGGAAATGGCTTAAGAACTTTGTATTTCTGAGACTTCCACTACCTCAACAAATTTTATGGAGAGCGGCCAACAGCTTACACAGTTAGTGGGGGCAGGAGCTGATACAGGTAAACATCATGATAGCACATGTCTCACTTCTTTAAAAAACAGACTAAAAAGATGAGGAAACTCAAGTCACCTGATTGTAAATGATTTCCTGCCACTAGGCTGTGTTTCTGTGACCCCAGTCATTTAATATGTTTGCTTTTCCCTATTTTGTCTAATAGCAGTTTGGCAGTCACCCTCCCTGTGACAATGACTCAGTGTGCTGCTTTTCCTGTCTTAGTCTATGAAACACATCATTTGATGTGACTAGCACAGCTCATTTTGATGAGTCACAGAGCCAGGAAATATGAAGAAAATGCAGTTTGCTGAAGAATGAAGTTCAAACAAATGTTAGAAAAAATATAGTTTAAAAAAATTCTTTGCATTAAAATTGTGCATATGGTATAGCTTATGTCTGCCTACCTACATAGTACAAAGTCCTTTTTCTGTGTTAACATTCATCACAACATGTCTGAATAATCTGGAAGATAGCTGGGGAGAATACATGGAAGGACATTCTCTCTGTCTATGGTACACGATTAGCATCCATTTTCTGACATTCTAGACAATCCTCATAAAACTGATTCTGGCTTTCTAATATGCAGTCTGTAACTTGTGTCTTTATTTCAGCTCATGTTTTAAGAAACTTGTATTCTAATTTGATAGGCCCAATTAAAAAAAAAAACACCACAACATTTTTTGTCTGTGTTTAAAAAAAAAAATAAACAAAAACAACAAAAAGCCAACCCCAGAGTCTGAATCCACTGTTTCTCTTTTCCATCCTAGAGCTACAACCAAAAAAATTCTCCCTCTATATGTGATTATAGATGTTTTTCTTACCTACATAGAAGGGGAAAACTATATGGATTTTCACATTTATGCTTAGAGGATTCTTCATAATTGGGAAAGAAAGTGGCCAGAGAAAGGGAGTTGCCACAACCTTCCTCCTTTCTTTGCCCTCAAGCAGCTACCAACTCCTCCAACAAGAGTAGAGTGGGCAGTGGAGAAGAACCAGGACAATACTGATCTTCACACTGCTTCTTTGCATTGTTTCACTGGATTGAAGAAAATTCCCTCTGCTACAGTCACTCCTTCACCAAGGATGTGGAGAGGTAATAGATGCTTTTATTACTGTGGCATTCTTTAGAATACAGGAACATTTTCTCATCATCTCCCTCGACAAAAGCAGCGGCTTGAAGACGAGGAATGCTGTAAGAGCTCTTCCCCTGCCTCCCCTTCAGTACCCCCAGAAGTTTGCATTGCCATACACATCAGGAGATGTGTCATATTTCTCCTTCCTCCTCTCAGGAGCTAATGGTGAAATAGAGAATGTTTGTAGGTAACGCCTCAAAAAAAACAAACTAAAAAAAATCACTGCTTGCTGCAGAAAGGGCATGGGAGCTCTGTCTATCAATGCAGAGGTCGTTTGAGCTGGACACCAGCAAGAGCCAAACTGACCTGGCTGGAAATTCTCTGCAAAAAGCTTCAGCTAAAAACAGCCAGGCCACCAGTGAGCACTGGAGGAATGTAGAGCATGGTCACTACAGCCTTTTTCTTTCTAAAGGCAGAGAAATAATCAAACTGAGCACCATCACCTCCTCTCCAATTATGACCGAGGGCACACACTTTAGAACACTCTTCTGAATGAAAATAATGTACTTATTTGAAAATAAAACGTGATTTTATTTTTAAGGAAATGGCAGAGAACAAAGTGCACAAGGCCAAACTTTCTAATAAATGGAATTTATTGTGGGAAAAAAAGTCCAATAATTACATTTTCAGGGGAAAGGTCATTATTACTTAGAAAGAGGTTAATAGAACAATATTAATGGCTTTTTACAGGGCAAAAGAGATAGATGCAGCATTAATATGAATGAAAACAAGAATGAGAATGCTCCCTGTTACCAAAGTTTAGACTGAAAATTCATAAGGTCAAATCTGTCTTTCATATTCCCCAAAATAAAGAATGTTTTCAAGCCTTTTCATTCAATGAGTTTAACAGAAAGTAGAGAAAGAAAGTGATCTAAAGTTTTAGCCTAAAGCTAACAATTAGAAGCATGGCTCCAGCTCTGTGTTTCTGGGAGACTCTAAGGGAAGATTGTTGAAGATAAAAGTCAACATGAGTCCATCACTGAACTTTTACTAAAGCTGTTGCAATTCTTTCTATTTGACCCTTATTTTAGATTAGACTAATTTTCTAAAGTAATTAAAAATTGCCAGAGATAAAAAATAATTTCAATATACATTAATAATAATATTACATTACACATCCATAATGCTGTCCATGCAGAAGTCTTTAAATAATTTATAAACACTTAATTAAGCCTCCCAACACCCTGGGAAGTAGAAGATTTTTTGTCAACCGTTCCCCAACTGGAGAATCTAAGGCATAGACAATTTAAAGAAAAACATTTGCCTGAAGTTATGTAATGACTAAAACTGGTCATTACATCAATCATGTAGGAAGGAAGAAGGCATGTGCAACAAATATTGTCAAAATCAAACAATTTTTCTGTCAAAACAAAAAATGTCCTGCATATTTTACCAAGTTTGAGCGCCCAGAAATCTCTTAAATGATTTTTTTCCTCATGAATATCTTTACATACATGCACAAATACATATTGTCTACAAATAAATAAATAGGCAAACAAATAAATGAAGCGTGTTTATTTAAAATTATTTTTTAAATGTTGCAAAAATATTGCACACCCTCATTGACAAAACTAGCTAAATTATTTTAAAAATTGCATCCCAAGCATCTTGACTGTTAAACCCCATCCTTGACCACTAATACTGATTGTCCCTTTTAGGTGGTGTTGAGCGAGGAAGAAAAGAGATATCCAAAGGTGATTATAAAGATGGTTATTATAATCTGTCATACACATGTGTAAACTATTAGCATGCTTTAGCTACAGGGCTAAGCAGGATCTGTCTAACTAGTAATTCCATCCTGAATATGCTCAGCAGTACCACACCAGGACTCACAATTATGTAAGTTTGCTATTAAAAGGCAAGTTGGAATCTACTGATAAATCTCCATAGTGATGAATACACTGAAAAGCTGTCCTACTTTGGAAGATTAAATTGACTTTATTTTTGGTTATTGTATCTAAACACTGTAAGTTGCTTATTGTATTCTCACTAATTCAGTTTTACTTTACCAAGCACCTCAGACAAGAGAATTTGCTGGAAGTCACAGTCATGCTGTGAAACATATATATTTAGAACATCATTTCAGAATACTGTAATTATAAGTATTTGAAGTCAAAACTCATAATTGTGCATGATGAGAGAAAACTGAGGAATCTTTTTGTTGAGTGGTCTGGCTGTAAAGTTCCACCAATCCCACCAGTATCAGCAAGCTTCAAAGCAGATGTTTTTATATTATTTGAGGTGCAATTTTGTCATGGATTTAAATTTTAAAAATTATTCAATGGCTACAATTCTTATGAAATCCTGACGTGAAACATATTTTACTATTAGTACTGCATTGTACAGTCATTTGAGGAAGATATTGCTTAACATAATATAATGGGAGAGATTAATGTAAGACATTAACTCTTATACTATGTTCTTTATATACTGATCAGGTAAAAGTAAGGATAGTAGCATCTTAAAGGCTTTATTTTTTTGTGCTCTATTCCTCTGAGTGAAAATACGATGTCTAGCCTTCCTCACATTGAATGTATTGGTTTGGTCTATAAGAAAGGGCTTTTGGAAGAAAACCTTTAATATAAGTCAAGGTAAATTAAATTGAGATAGTGCAAAAAGTATAATGTGAACAGGATTTCATGTGACAACACATAAGGGTTTAATTTTCCCAATTCTAAGGCAAAACTGGGTGAAATCTAATAAATCACAGCAGCACAGACCCACATGGAAATCAGCCTCTTACCTCGATGGAAGTCACAGCTGATGACTTTGCAAAACAAACCCCAAGATCCCTTAGCATTAATGAGGTACCCACTCACCACAGCTTTTACCAGGCACAACAGAACACTGCAAAGTAAGAACATTCACCAGTTTTGGCTATCGCACTGCACGCAGTCTGCAGAGAATCACACGGGTAGTTCAGCTTCCTTAGCTGCTGCCAACAAAAGCAGCCAAGTGAGAAGGACACACAGATCTGGGTTCCCTCCCCAGCTCTGCCACCTCATCAGGAAATCCCTCTAACTCCTCTGGTCTCTGCCTGGAAAAATGGCTTTTTGCAGGGAGTTTGAAAGAGAAATGGGAGCTTTAAAAAGAAATTTCAGAAACACCCAAGTGCAATTCAGAGCTTGACGATGAAAGTATTTTGTTTTCTGGGGCTTTTTTTCTTTCCTTGCCACCTTCATAGATAGATAAATCACTCATGTTTTTTCAAATAGAGATATTTCTTAAACATTTTCTTGTTCCTGCCCCTAAAACTGACTTTTGCACAGTCAATATTGAAATCTACTTATGTTTTAAACTCTGTGGTATTATGTGATTTTGTTGGACACAGAGATGGATACAAAGGAGCAATAAGTGTTGCAAATATTTTTAAAATAAGCTGTTTCAAGCACTTTAATCTTAAAAAGTACTTACTCAATTTAATCACAATCTTCATAAAGTACTCAAGCTGTCAGTTTGTCTTAACCCTAAAAATGTGAATGCAGAGGGATTTCTATGGGCTTGTTGGTGGGGGGTTTTAACATTTTAATTTTTTTAATTTATGACTGAGTTGTTGGAGAAGGGGAAACGTCTTGTAATGGGGTTGTAGCTGAATGCTTAATTAGGAACAGCTAATCACTTCTTCAAGTAAGCTGGAGAGTTACATAACTGTTACCATTCCTGCAGATAAAGACAGTTTAACTTGGCTTCCTATGGAAATAAGTTTTATGTAACAGTTTTGTCTGTCTCTCCATCTTTCTTTTCTCTTCCCTTTACTTTCCCTTCAACAAAAGGCTGAGTGACTAGCCATTTTGAACTTGAGGGCTCTAAAATTATATTCCTACTGGTTTTGTGGAGACAGCTGATAAGAAAGAAAGACCTAAATCACAGCCCTAGTTTTCTGTAAAAGATGCAGAGAAAGTTAAAACTTGATGTGAGATTACTATTTGTAATGTCTGAGCTGCCAAACAGGTTGACTGCTTTAGATTTCATGAGCTCAATTTCCTTGTACAGAGAAATAAATGAGCAATTTCTTGGCCTAACAGAGGCCAGAAGATGATTTTGTTCTCTTGGGTCACTGCAGGTCACTCTGCCCTTTCTCCAAGCTCAAAATGCAGTCCTTTAGGAAACTTCACCACAATGAAAGAAAGTTGAATGATATAAGTGATGTTACATTTGTTTGATTACTAATACACTCTATATTGGTTTGCCTTTTCTGTTATCTGAAAGCAATGACAAGATCTGATATATGATGAACTATCCAGAGGTGTTCATAATCATCTGCTTCAATGTACACTAAGGCAGAGTCAGGTCTACACTGAGAGTGATTTTGAAAATCAGATTCCAGAATGATAATGATTTATATATACCTAGAGTAACATCTGGACTGGACAGCCTTCCTCAATGGTAAACCAAACTACTCTGGTATTAATAAATCCTCTGATTCAATCCTAGTGCTGTTGTCTTTGATTTGAAAATCCAAAGAACAGAAAAATCATTTAAAACAACCATTCATTTTAGCTGTGAAGTATTTTTTTCATTCTTATGTTTCTCGCAGATGTGCAAGAGACATGCTTTCAACAAAATATAAGCTCAAACAAAAATTCCTGAATTTTCAGAAATATTTGAAAATTGCTGGATTTTGAAGCCAACACAAATCCTGTGGATCATTCTTGTGTTCACTGGTGTAAAGCAAAAGCCCAGATTCTCACATTTTGGGAGACGTCACATGAAGATTTAAGTATTGTAGTCTGTGTTCATAAACAAAGAACCTAGAAGGAGCTACATGTTAATCTAGTTAGAATTTGAATCTAGTTTCAGCATTGCATTATTTCAGTAACTTCATATATCATTATACGGTTGAGGATGAATTTTGTTTCATCTCTTTAACCCGGTCAGTCTGACCAGCCAGGGATGAAACCGATATAAAGAGTGAAACACTCATGGCACCATTCCATGGGTGAACTACCATCAACCTACTGACAAAGCGAGCCAGGGATGCAAAATATTTGTTGCCCATAGGAGTGTTTTTCTCAATACTGTTTCATTAACTCTGTGCACTGTTTTACTCCGCTGGAATATGGTTGTGACTTTTCTGTCTCCTTGCTGAATCGCAGTGTTCACAACAGACCCATTTTAATATTATTTCAGACAGGATTAAACAGAGAACAATTTCATGATGTTTAAAAACTGAGCATAGAGACCATCACAATTGTTTCTTTTGAGAGAGAGGTGAGGGGAAAACGTGTTAAAGCTTGTGAGATGCCTGAGCCATATTTTTCTGTAAGTACTAAAAATGTTATTTTGGTATGAAGTAAAAAAAAAACACCATTTCTTTACCAAAGGTAATATCATTAGAAGACTTATAGAAATTTAGATATGTCTATCTCAGCATTACAGTAAGATTGCACAAATCATAATAAGGTGTATACTCAGAGCATAGCATTCAAGAATCAGTATAGAAGATAAATAGAGTATAAACAATATAAATGATCTGTCATTGAAATATTCTCAAGCAGTGAAATATTTAGAAAAATCATAAAGATTAATATAATGCCTCATACATTTGCATGTAAAAAAAAGGGTAGCAATGTTCCTTGCATGAGTATAAAATTAATAGTTTCATCAAGTTTTTTATCCTGATAAAGATTGTTTCTTATGGCTATAGAAATGTACTGAAGTATTTAAATCACCTGTCAAATGTAAACCTACTTGAGTACTAACACTTTAAAAATATAATGTGAAATTAGATATCATTTATACTTGCTAGAATTTTTCATGTTGACTTATAACATATGAATGGGGAGGCTAGATACAGAAACAGTAGATTTTCAATTTTTACCTTTTTTTCTCACTAATTTCCAGAATGTAATTCTGCCCCCAGCTGGTTAAGACATAGCTGACAGAGGAGATTGAAAGTGAGAGAATATTGAACCTATGAACTCTGCTTCTTCTCAGATGATGACTACAATTTGCATGCAAAGTATCAGCAGCTTTACTGCTCAGCACAGGTGCTAATAGATTCTAAGTTCTTTATGTAAGTATATACTGTGCCCTCTTCATTATAGCACTAATAGCTCAAAGGTGAAACTGGTTTCAGGAAACAGAGTTCATTGATTACTCCTACAGAACACTACAATTAGTGACATTGGCCTGTGGTAGTCTCTACACCTGCGTCAGATCAACTGAAAAGTAGGAATTTAATACATGCGCCATCAATAGATTCCAGAAACTTGCAAACATCTACAGCCTGGAACGGATTTTTTTTTTTACATGTTTATGTGTCTTCCTATTGCTATTTTTTCATCAGATTCTTAGGCTGTCTTTTTGCAAACAGAACACATGTACGGAAACATTTACGTGACTTTCACTTATTTTTCGTGTATAACTGCAGCCCATCCTTATCTCCCAAGAAGAAAGAAAAATAAAGGAAAAAGGAAAATACAGCAAAAAAAAAAGCAGGGAGATAAGTTGTTATTATTATTACCTTTTGAAACAAAAGCTTTCATTCACCCTTCAACCTCTCTCCACTATCTTCTATCATATTTCAGGACATCTCTTCTGATGTAGCTGGAGAATAGATTACAAATACCTTCAAATTCATCTGACTTACTTTCCATTCCATATATCACCTTTTCATATGCAGCAGTTTCTGTCACATCAGCAATCCATTCCCTCAGTAGCAGTCCTGATGCATCCTTTCAGGTTCTCAGTATTAGTTTTCAATACCATGAAACTAAAAGGGGCAATACCAGGAAGTTTAGCCCCTGTATTTAGACTCTGTATATTCAAATAAATAAAATGGGTGAGAAAATATGTTATCAGTGGAAATAGTCATTGGAAATAGTTTTCATAGAACAAGACAAAAAGAAAAAATAAATGTAAAAAGAAAAGAATTATCTAAAAAAAAAAAAACAGATTTTAGCATCTATGCAAATGTTAGCATAAGTACAAAGTATGAACAAAATAAAATGGTCCCACTGGATGAGTAGGGCCCCACTGGCTGATAGAGTCTGATAACTGTTATTTCCACACTTTTCTGCTGCCTCCATACCTCAAGTGGACGCAAAGGAGAGGTCAGCCGCAAGAACCCACAGTCCACCTGAGCCCTGCAGAAACAGAACAAGTGGAACAGTATATGGTGAAATTTAGCAGAACACTACAGGAGGATAAATGGTAAATGAACTTAGTGAGTTTACACAGCAGAGAAGTGAAATTACAGGATGGAACAGAGCTGCTGAGGGAGCACATGATTGAAGCAATGAGATGTGAATACTCAATCCATTAGCCTTGACAGAAAATCTCTGGTATTGGTTTGGGAAGAGGCAGAAGGAGGAGGAGTTCTGTTGGGAGGTGAGCAGGCGACAGATCCAAGAGGAACAAATGGCTGTTAATGAGAAATGCTGCAAATTCACAAAATTACTCCTTGACCAAGCAAGGACCTGACACTGAAGATGCCAGAGGAGAAAATTGAACATATGCCTGAAGTAGGAAAGAGCATACCCAGAAAGATACATCATGAAATTACTGGATATCACAAATTTATCAGGAAAAAGAAATCTGTCTCTAAGGATGTAATAGTGGGGCAGTGCTGACACAGCATTGTGGGAAGGAGATGAGTATCATGCCTGACAGAAGAGAAAGGTGGAGTCCTGGTCAATATTTGCCAACTGAGAGGATGAAAAAATCCTATACCCAGCTTATGAAACTTTTCAAAACTTCCTGCAGTCAGTTTTAAAAGTTTAATTTCTCTTTACCTTTTACCTAACACCTCTAGTAGTGATTTTTGGTTTGCTCCAGACAAACCCTGTTGCAAGTGAGCTTTTCTCATACATTCCATAGCAGCTGGAGTTTCTTTGTTTTCCTCTACCTTTTTCTTGTCACATAGCAGCATTTATGAAAAGTGTCCAATCAAATAAGCACTGGAAAACTATCTTCTCTCCATTGTCCATTTTAAAAGGTCTCTTCATTGTGCCTTTCATTAGAGATGATCAAGAGATGAAGGTAGGGGAGGGGCTGAGCACACCCTAAAGACATTCAGAACAAAATTCATTTGACAAATTGCCAGGCTTTGAACTACTGCGTCTGTAGAGTGAAAAAAAAAAAAAAAAAGCAACAAAAACAACCAAAATGTAAAAGCAGATAACTTACAGTCTGACAGTTAGGATTCATAAAGAAAGGAGATGTGTTCTCCACCAGGTGTATTGTTGTGATTATTTTTCATGGGGCCAATTTCTCTATTTATTCATGAGATTGCAAGTGCCCTGATCTAGACTAATGGAAAATTTGGGCCATAGTGTTAGCTTAAATTCTATTCCTAAATACTTGTAAAGTATATAAACTGCAAAGACTACTAAAAGTAGCAAAACTCACCTGGGTAATCTGACACATTTCTAGTCTGAGGATTTTTATATGCCTTTGAGCCTTTCAGTGTAAAGCCTACCTCCCTACCACAATCCTAACAGCTCTGGTTCTACAGCTCTCTTTTTCAGTGTTTCCTTGACACACCACCACACCCCCCACACCATCCCCAAGTTCATTTAAAATCCTGGAATAATTTGTGGTCAAAGCTAAATCCAAATTAAGTCCATCTGGGGAAAGTAGAAAAACCTGAATTCCATCTTGTTGTCTTGAACATCCTATGGTTGCATAATAACAAAATGCCTTTGTTCTCAAAACTAAAGTATGCATCAAGAATCAAAGAAGCAAGAAAAAAAGGGAATGTTCCAAGCTATTACTGTAACAATCCAATTACAATGCCTATCAAACTTAACTTCACAGGTTATAGCTCCTAATTGCCTGACAAAAATTGACACTTCAGTCGCAACAGCATAATATAATCAGAGTCCAAATTAAATTTGATCGTGGGCAGAAAACGATGCTATCATTTGGCGGCATGGAAACAGGAGATCAACTAGCATGATATCAAGGATCAGAAATGAAAATTATTCATTAATGGCAATGGTTTTCTGATAATGGAAATGACACAGTTCAGACGGCTTCGTAAAAACACTATTAATTAAAAAGATGATAGACCTAACAAGGCATAGAAACCAGTGGAACCTTTCTCTGTGCTTGTTAAGGTGAAGGATGACAATGTTTAAGAACAGAAGTTTATGCACTTTTGTGAAAAGTATTCTGCTGATTCTGTAGCAAGTTTACTGGTTCTTGCTTAGTGAAGCATCTTTCTCTAGGGTGCTGTGTTAGAGGGACATAAAAAGTGTCTAAGGCCATAATATGGCATTGTAATAAGCATGAATACTACCAGCTATAAAATAGAAGGGTCCAGTTCATAAAAAAATGCACATGGGATTTTTGCATACTCCCAAGAAAATAGTGCAGGGAAATCTACTTTATTTCCCTGTGCAAGCAGATCTGTCCCCAATTCACTTTTGGGAAATACAGAGGTGCTTTATGCTGGAGAGAGAGCAAGCCAAAAATCCACCCTCAAAAGTTTCCTTGAGAAAGAAAAGACAAGGCCAGTGCCTCAGACTGATGAAGTTCAGACAATGACTCTGTTCCTTACACAGAGCTCCAGACATTACCACAATAAAAACCTCCAATACTAATTCAATGCCACAGGCATTGTGTTTGAAACAAGGCTCTCAAAGGGGTGATCGCTGTACCATTGAAACCACTGGGTGCTTCTGCACGGCTGGAACAAATCAAACTGCAGTCCTTCTGTCCCGGTTTGGGGAAGAAAAGGTTTATTGGCTGCTAACGATATCCGTGATCTACTCCCATGTGCTCTGCCTGTCCCACCCTGCAGGATGGGTCACTGCCAGCACACATGACTAAAACTGCTCTTGAGGACCCTCAACTCTTTCTTCTTCAGTAGCTGAGAGAAGCAAAGAGGCATCTCCTGCTGCAATTCCTTGCTCCACAGGCAGCTGCTTTGGAAATGCACAAGCAGAGGCCTCTGAAACTTCTTGCTGTGGGAAACCAAAGATTCAAAAGCCTGAAAAATAAAGGACTTTCAGAAAGAACAGAAGGGAAGAGCAGGCAAAGACAGGTACCCTTGGAAAAGGACAGCTCAAAGCAGATCCTCCTGACCCAAGAATGCAACTACAGTACATTTCAGCAAATCAGAGACCCAGTAACTAATCTCATGTTCCTTTGATTGTCTAACTGAGGGTCACTTAAATCCACAAAGTGTCATCTCCATCTGCCTCTAAACTATCCTCACCTTATAACAACACACTTGAAGATCACAGATCACCTCACTTGTAAAAAAAAAAAAAAGAGAAATCACAAAACCCATCAAAAAAAATATAAAACCATAAAATACTTAATACTAATCTATTTGGAGCAGCTCCAAAAATTAAAACCATGCAAAAAGATATACTTTTAACTTTCCCTAATTATTTAATAGTCCTTTTATAGAATCCACAAAACTTTCCCGAATTGTCAACATTATTTTTAAAAATAAAATATTTTTAAAAACCCCACCTCGTTTTTTAATAAATGAAAAGGGGCGATGATATTGCGTAAATGATATATGATCATTGCACTGTGCCTGTAAGAGCTCTAGGGCAGGTCATCCAATTTCAGTGCATTTTATTGAAATACTCTTCAGCTCTTTGAACACAATTATTTAAGGCAGATGCAAGGAGTGCTAGAATTCAACATGTAGACAGGTGTAGCTCAGGTGGAGACATATAGAGCATTATATATGAATGGAGGAAACAGATACCCTATAACGTCAGCTACCATGACATTAAACAATATTACAACTACCATATGATTATCTCTTGGTTAAATAACTTGACCTCATGACAGGGTGTTTATAGATACATCAAGAATTTTTAAAACACAATGTATCAATATTTTCATGGATTTTTTGCATTGTGCAGCAAAGTCAGAACTAGGAAGAAAGAAAAACAAGGAAAGAAAACAGAGACCAGAGTCTGTGTTGTTTGAGGTTTTTAAATAAATATTTTTATTATATCGCTTGTCATGTATTCTGAGCAATGATGTAAACTCCTTTCTGATAAGAGTGGCACTGTTCAGCAGCAAAAGTGGGTGTATTTATACCCACAGCAGGGACTTTAACGCAGAGGCAGCCAAAAGCCAAATCCATTGTGATCATTAATCCTACAGGGTAAGGTTATAGACTGAGTCATCTGACGGATAAATTCCCCCTCTAAATTCCAGAAAATTAAATCCCATACATGCCCTTTAAGTGTTCTGGGGTCAGATCCACACCCACAAACTCTCAGGCTTGATGGGAATTTTATGATGAAAACAGTTACAGGAAATTTGATGTATTTTGACTGGGCATGGTCTGGCAAAGGTGATATCTCAGGCCAAAAAGAGAGAACTAGAACATCTAGACTAGCAAACAGATCAGTAGTCAGGATGCTGTTCAAACTAACAAAAGAGATCCACACCCTTGTCTGTGCAAGGTCTCATTTGGGGCTCAGTGTTGATTCCAGATTACAGAGTCACCTTTTACTTCACCACCTGTCTGTTTATCGCATCTCTCTTTACTGTGAAAATTTCGAGTGGTCTTCATCTCATACGAAGCAAAAGCCATTTCCACCTTATTTCTGCTAGTGGTGTAAAATCAAAACAACTACCGTTCTTTAGTTCAACCCTGGCCAGAAAAGAATCACTGTAAAAAGAGATTCACCACTCTGCATCCCAGTGACACTGACCTCGAGGACTTAACAGCAGGAAAACACCTTCCTTAGGTAGGGCTGCTGTGGCAGAGACCCCTCCCACAGCCTCACTGCAGATTGCAGCTCCTGATGTGTACAACCTGAAATTCCTCGGTTTTCCGGCAGCACTCACTGAGACAGAGAATACACAGCAATAAGAGGAAAATAAATAATTAAATTAAGCTTAACAGGGTTGCTGGCCCATTTTCAGGTCCCCCATTCTAAAACTTGCAAGTATCACCATTAGGCACATGTCCAAGTCTATTTCCCTGGTGAATTCAGGCTTATGCACCACTTGAGAGGAGTCTGTTAATGACTACAAAGATCCACAGCTGTTTACAGTTTAGACTCAGTGGTGGACCAGGCAATAAGCTTGATCCAACAATGAAGTTGTTGGACTCTCACAGCAAGCAGAGACACTGTGTCAAGTGTCTGCTCTCTCATAGCACGAGTGAGTACCAGGACAGCTTAACAGGGCTCCACGGAGCAGGGAAAGGAGTTGGTGTGGATTGGGGAGAAGCTGCACAGTGCCCTGAAAATGAAAGACGTGTATAAAGGAACCATAGCATAAATAACAGAACCATAGATGAATTAACAAATAAATAGGCCAGGGAAGTTAACACATGTAAAAAGGGACACCATCTAGTCAGAAAAAATATTTCAAAATCAGAGTTACTGTAAACCTCTTTTTTTCCTTTTTTTTTTCTGGTTTTTTTGGGGGGTTTTTTTTTTTTTTTTTTTGTTTTGTTTTTTGTTAGTTGCTTGCCGTGGGAGGGATTTCTTGCAGAAACTTTGTGTGGTTTCATGAATGAATAAATGAGAGAAACAGCTTTTCACAGTAGGGTCTGGTCTTCAGGAAAATTATAGTAAGAGACAGACAGATTACCAAAACCTGCAAAAGATTGGGGGAGAGTATGAGAGAGGCTTATATTAAGCTTCACATTTTCAGACATGGAAATAAATGTAATATTATAAAATATATGTAAGAAGGAGTTTGAGGTAAAAGAGAAAGGGGGAAGAAGATAGAAAAAGCAAAAATTATTTTATCAGCGGATACAATCTTTCAACAACATATCAAAGTAATAAACATCTCTTCAAGACATGCTCTGACTAGAAGTCCAAACTGCTGATTAGGAATGGATGTATTAATCTACTTTAAAACAAAACTAAAAAGCATTCTTCAAGGAAGAATTCCTAGACACCAAGACCAGCAGCTCTGAAACAAGGCTTCAAACATTAAAAATTGATGGAATTAGAAAATTTGCCAACGAGGCACCCTTGTCAATGCTAGATTTTAAAGCATGACCTGGCAATGCGCACTGGTCCAAATTTGTTTTACTTAGAAGTAATGCGTTTCTCATTAAAGCAGTGTTTTCTATCCTTTCATTTAAGATGGTTCCCAGAACTTCTACAACTGGTGCCAAGGGATTGTTACAAGATCATAGAAAGCCTTACAGACATGTCTGTGTGGGTAGACAGCTGATCAGGTTATTTATTGATTGACCAGATTAAGTACAAAAATTCAAAGGGCAAGGATGAAAATATTTCTGGTAAAGTGAAACCCTCCATATTTACTGAACAGATTATGCACAACAGGAAATACTTACTTGATGGCTTGATTGCAAAGTCAGGCCGGTCCTCAGCCTCACTGACTTCACTGGAGTGCTGACAATTTACCAGCAGAAGATCTGTGCCCCCGAGATAGATTCTTAATGCAATGGCAAGCTCTTAAATTTATAAAAGCAGGACATAGGAAATACAAACATGACATATATTTTATTCAGTAATTTTTCTCACATACAGGACTTTCTAATATACAAAGCTCCAAAAAGCAGGAAGAGAAAGCAGTAGAAATGTGTAAACTCATAACATTCTGTTTCAAACCAAGCTCTCGTTTTTTTACTCATGTATGAAGTGCAACTACAGTATAAAAAGGGGAACAGAATAGCTACTGAAAAGCAACCTTCTTTAAGGGTACAGCTGGGCTGCAACTTTCCTTGACTTTCTGCCTGTCTGAGACCTTAAGCACTCAAGACTTGCAGCACAATTTTAGACTCAGAGCCCTACCCACCCTTAGGTTTCAAAATATCCTTTTCATGTAAGAAGGTTAAAATTGGATGCCCAATCTCCAGAGTGTGTCTGTGAACTGCCCTCTAAAAATGTACCACTCTACCTGTGCCACTGATGCTAAAAAGAGCTGTCACCAGAGAAGATAAAGGGATTTCTGTGATCACACAGCTTTTCCAAATTCAAGCTCACATCAGAGAGAGAAGGAATGTCTTTGCATGGCACCTGTTTACATATTTTCTGGAGTGACTGTAGTCTAAATATTGTCAGCTGATAAGAACAAGAATATTATACTGTATCATATAACAGTGTTCACCAGGACTGTCCATTGTTATTCAGCAACAGGAGGTCAGAAAACATAGGGCCAGGAAACATACCATAAATGTATCATACTGGTGATTCCAGGCCTCATGGACCAAAATATCTCATGACTACATAGTTTCTATCTGTTCACGCACCCTCATTTTACATTCAATTTCTTCAATGGTTCAGAAAAGTCCTTCAGTATCAAGTAAGTCAGATCAAAGTAAACGCATAATATGCATGAACAGGTCCACTTTGTATAATATTAACAATGTAATTTCTGTCAGAAAAATGAAATTAAGAATGTAAAAAAAAAAATAAAAATTATTAAAAGCAACGAGGCAGCAAGCAAAGCAAAGAATGTCTGTACTTGGGGGGGAGGGAGGGGTTACTGTAACACACAAAGCTTTTTGTCATGCCACTCAGCCCTCTCTATAGCTTATTGCTACAATAACATCTTGGATTGCAGATACTATTCTCTAAGGGGCAAAGCCTTTAGATACCCATTGCAAAATATTTTTATTTCTCATCCATTTAAGATGTCCATTTATACTCCCTTAAGAAATGGAAACTGCTTTTTTTGTAGACTCTTATCTCAGATTTGGTTAAAGTCTGAATCATAGCACTTACATCCCTTCCCCCTACTTATTTTCACCTGTACATATAAAAGTAGAAGAAGCTACTTCAGCAAGAGCATGCCACTATGTCAGGTTGTGGAATATATGATCTAAAAAAACCTGCTAAAAATGTAAATGTGCCATGATTCATCAATTAGGTAGTGAAAGACTGTCAAGTTTTTTTTATTTTACTAAAAAATAAATAGGTACTTCCCCATGGATAAGATTTTATTATGCAATTTGCTGCTATCTGCAGGTAAAATATTACTGAGTAAAGAGCTGAAAAGAAAGTCAAGCATTTAGCTCTGGTTTTAATTGCAGCCTCACACAATTCCATGTGAAAATCAAAGATCTGGGCAAGAAGAATGAAAATAGAGACCCCTCACATGGGTCTGAGAGGAATGTTTTCACTCTAATAGGATAAGCTGTAAGCACACCACTCAGGATGTTTTGCTGCCAGGATCTGCTGGAAACCATGAGCAGGGTCAAGCTTTCTCACAGCCCTCCAAAGCAACACTGACACCCTCAAGCTATTGCAGAAGCAAAGAATTCTTAGGATTTAAGAGTATTCTTCTGATGCTCAGTAGCCCTAGATGTCCTCTGAGATGTGACAGGCTGCCCAGTGCATAGGACATAGAGCTGGTTCCACAAATGCCAAAGTTTTCAGAAAATCTGTAGACTATAACAGGAAAGGCAGTTCAGAAGGGTTATCGACAAATTATAATTTGCCCCTCTGTCCACATGTCCTAGAAAGCCAGATGTTACACAGACTGTCCTTCACAAGCCTCCCCTCCATCCTTCCACTGCACAGCATGGTACTGTTTCTTTTGCTTTCTTTTTTCAATTATTGTTTCATTTTTATTTTTACTTCTCAATTTGTTCTACAAGCATGCACGAACTGAAATATATTCAACACTCTGAAGTACAGAGTTCCTGAATTTTCTTCACTTTAAAAGTCATAAGCAGACTAAAAATTCTGCATGTGCTTTACATAGCTCACTATGTGGGAATACTAAACCCAAAGTGTAAAATATGTTGCAAATAATTTCTAGATTTATAGGTATACTGCTACAGGGCTTTATCTGTTACAAAAAGTGTCCTAGGAATATTAGCTTAATTCCTTGGAAATACTAAGGGTGACACACTTTGCCTGTCTTGAGCTTGAAATGTACTGTTTGAGATTTGTTCCAAATACTGCAAGACAGCCTTAACTACTGTGTGGATAGAAATATGAACGTGAAAGAAGTCCTTAAACAACACTTAATCAAGCAAGATCATGTTGGAGGAGTCATTACAGGAAATATTGACTACAGGAAATGACATGCCCCACATTATCTCATCAAGGCTTAGATAGTCATCTTGCAGATTTGCACTGCAGAGCTGTAATACAGATTTCTAGCTTGCTATCAAATGTACATCTTCAAGACTCTGATCAAAAATTAAAGAGTCACTGGTGTTAAACTTTTCCTACCCACCTTTTTTTAGCATGGCCTCAATTTGTGAAAAGCTGACATAACTATTGGGGTTGTTTTCAAAAGAGAGTTTCAATATGAGCTGATTTCAGCTTGTGGGTAAGACATGGGCACCAGAATCACTTAGCACAAAGAGAATACATAACACAAGAGAAAGAAAAACACAAAATATCCATCACCAAAGTTTCTCCTTTTAACCTTTAAGTGTAGTCAAAACCTAATGACTTGCTAATTATCAGGAGTTTAATGATGCCTCTAAGCAGAGGTTGTACTACAGAGCACAGTGTCCATGAACCTCTAGGATCTGGGGTTACCTTGTGACTTCACCCTGCAGTGAATTCTCCTCTCCAATTCTGCTTCTAAGAAAGCTTTCAACCCACCACCCCCCTCCCCATTGTTGCTACCAACAGTGAAGGAAACAATTTTGAACTCTGGCGTAGGCTGGTCTCCAGATGGCTGCCAGCTTTTTAAGCACTGAGTTGACTAACCTTGCTCAAAGCAGGTCTATAGAACACAGTGCTTCAAATATCAGTGTCTGCTGGGATTGCATCTATATATGTGGAGTCCCACCGTTCCCATCACTAGCGTAGTTGAAGGAGTGAATCAGGAGCAAGAAGGATAAAATTGAGGAAAATGCATGAGACCTCTCCCTCTCTGATGTTGAATCAGCCCATTAAACAGCAGGGAGTAGCTGAGCATAGATTTTCCTTGAGCTTGCTGACCACTAAAAGCAAATTAATATAACCCAGGCTGAGCCTGAGGCTGGGAAAGACCAAGAGGTTGACTTCCACGTGGAGATTAAAAGGCCTGTCCTTAATTCAGCCCAGGTAAAAGAAGTGGCTCAGAAAGGAGCAAAGTTAGTTCTCATTAGAGTCCTTTTGCAAGAACAGAAATCATGGGCAATTACTATAATTCAATTACTTGATTGTGATATTTATAATGTTCTTATGGATTGACAACAATAAAATCATCAGCCAAACCATCCTGGAATGGACTCACCCACTTTCTGAGAATAAAATTTATGGGGACAGTTGATGCTGTTTCCCTGGAGTCTGTCAGTCTGACCTCAGCCACAAATAAAGCCTTTTCAAATGTAAGGAAATAGTTCTGGGATATGGAATATCTGATGTAAGGAGAAAAAACACCATCTTCATTTATAGCCACAGGAAAGCCTGTTTTCTTTGGTTCTTGGCCCATATGAGAGTTAGTGCATGAAATATAAATTGCTGCTCAACATTTAAGCTTGGCAGAGCCAATTAACACAGCCTTCTCAACACAGGCTTGGAGGTTATTTCAATTAAATCCTTTGTACAAAAGCAGTAGCTGCACACAGGATTTCTTGGTATTTCTGAAAGGTGGGTCCTTGGTGGGTAGTTTAAGTTCTGCGGTTCATTCATCTCCCCCTTTGATTACAGCAACCTCGCTTCTCCCTTTACTTCTCTGATATCTGTGTCACCCTCCTGTAGGCCACCCGGGCACTGCTGCCAGAGATGGCCTGCACCCTCTCTCACTTCACTCACTGTTCTGATCAGCTCTCTTGGTCAGTTCCCAATGATCCATCTTACTTCATATTTTTATTCTGTTCCTCCAGGCTTATCTCTTCCATCTTTGGCCAAAATAGCATATTCTGCCTCTGCTCTGAGACCCTACAGAGTTTTTGAAAGATAACTGACTAATGTTCCAACAAGGAGAGAGAAATTTTGTACACCAAAAAGTGGAATAAAGTAGGAGTCATTCAGGAGGCCACAGGGCTGAAACTATTTCCTCCATACTTTTGTAAGACTCCTAAAGTCATGACACTTCAGCCAGCTCCTCAAGACAACAAGGAAAACAAAGACTTAATACTCTGCCAACACTGGAAAATCTTGAACTAAGAGTAAAGTACACCTTATTTTTAACTTCCACTAAAGGGTCATCACTTCTGCAAAGCCCACAGACATCATCCTTATTCTGATTTCCCTTATAGTCACTATTTAGTTAGATTTCTACTGTGGAAAACAAATGATGTTCGTGTCAGGATGCAACTCTGACTTTCAGCTCCTTGTTGTCTGCTGACTTGCACTATGAGCTTGGACACTGCCTACCAGCCCGTGCTCCATGTCTAGTAGTGTTATAGGGATAACTGTGTCCCTCAGGAGCTGTGTGAGGAGGAATACACTCCTGATGATATGGTATGAAGGCTCTGAAAAGGCAGTAGCGAGCTACCAAAACCTGACCACACAAACCCAATACTCGTAGATAGAATATTTCACATAAATCATCAATAATGTGTGAGAATCTTTGTGTAGTGAAGGTAACACCTTTGAGACACATCAGCACTGTCCCATGCAACATGGTGAATTTCTCTGAAATGCTTAGATGGATGTTAGAAATTCTGATCCCCTGTTCAGAGCCCTCAAATCAAGTCTAGATAGACAAAAATGGCATGTCTGGGGAAAATTATCCTACAGTTTACAGCCCAGTAAATAGGAAATTATAATGTTTGGTGCATCTGGCATGCATGGGACACTAGGGTCTGAACTTCATCAGTATGTGTTACCAAGCATACTGTGTCATCAGTATGTGTTACCAGCTCTCCTGGTGAGATGGATCTAGATCTCTTGAAGGCACCTTCAGACAGTCCACTAGATGATTTTTAGTTGATTCCAGCTCTGAAGTTGGAATGATCAGACTTTGGCTGTTCAGGTTGAGATACATAGGAGTTTTTGGTCTCAGAGTTTAGTATTTATTTTTGATTCCTTGAACTGCTTTTCATAGTAAGGGTATCTCCATTTCTTTGAAATTGCAGAGGGTAGTTTTAGGAGGCTGTTTATTCAGCACCACCTTGAACTTCCTTTGCAAGAATATGAAATCACCATCAAATTGAGGACCTCTATACAGTCTTTGATGGTACTTATGCAAACCCATTTTTCTGACTTGTAAATTAACAAAAAATTCTTACTTTGTTTTGAATTTTCTTTTTTTACCTCACCACTCTATTTCTCTCTTAAACTACATGAGAATAAGTGTGACCACCTAAGATGTGAGCTTGGTGAGATATAGATATTGTACCTTAAACAAAGATAATACTAATGAATTCACATTCAACCTTTTCAGCCCAGTGATAGAAAAAGATTTTCAGTCACTTTAGCCTGAGCTACATTTGCACTCAGGGTCACCTAAAGAAAAGGACAACACATTCATCTTTATCCTCCTTGAGTTGTGGAACCACTCAGATAATCTATAGTGAGTTGCAAAGTGAAATTAAATACCTTAAGATGCCATCTATCTGATCCCCAATTAAAACATAATCTTTTTAAAACTGTCAATAGCTGCTGACCAGAATCAATAAGGAGAAGATTATGACTGGCACTTCTCCAGTGATCTTCAAGCAGACAGAAAATACGCTGTTGTTGTCAGGTCAGCAGGAAAAGGGGAAAACTGGACCTCAAGCAGAACTACATCACAGATAACTGGAATCTGAGATCCTATGCAATGATCCTACTGGGCAGTTTTGGGGTTCACTGGGGGAAGGAGAAGGGTTTTTTTGTTTTTTGGGGGTTTTTAACTGTGAAGAGAAAGAATATGATACATGAAAATGTATTAAAGGAGTAACACTGTAGTCTTAAAATTATGAATCTTTAGAAAAGTATTGTAAAAGAAGTTTCACTTTGATCCTCTATATATGTACACTAAAGTTCCTGAGTCAGATTCAGCCAGTGTCTTAAGAATTTGAGGCATACTGCTTTTTATTTGCATTTAAGGAATATAAGCTTACATTTATCTAAGTAGATCCTGGATATTTCTCATCACTGCTACAGGAGTTAAAGTTTTAAAAATCTAAATCTAGCGTTTGACATCAGTGACGGGAATGATCCCTACTACAGCATGTAAGCTTAGGGTAAGAGGCCTAAACTACTTCTTTTCCTCCTGACCTACATTAGGATTGCTTTTATTTCTAGGCCAGAATGAAAAGTTCAGCATAAAAAACTGTTTCCTGGTGTGCAGAGGGCTTAGTAGCCTTTCTACCCACAAGCTGTTGCTTTCCTCCAGCCTTCCACAGTACAGATTGTGGCACAAATGCTCCAACCTGCCTGTGAAGTTATAGCAGTCAGAGCCATACACTTATTGTACTGACAAAAAATCACCAGAGCACCACCTCTTTCAGTGCAATCCATAACTGGTGTTAAGTTGTCCAGCAGTCCTTATAACATGCTGAAGAGTGGCTCATACACACGTGTGAATTTTCCTTCTCCTGCTGCAAAAGCCACGAAGTAAGCTCTAGATCCAGAAAGAAAGGCCATTGCAGTGGTTCAGACTAACCTAGACCTTTGGACTGCTGATCCCAAGCACTTGCCCTGACAGAGTGTCTGTGAAACACTAAGTCTTTTCATCTCTGTGCATCACTTGCCATCTGAAGAAAAGTGGATGAAAATATCTTCCGTGCCTCTGCTGACCGGGGAGAAGTACAAGAATCATTCAAAATGTGGACTTGATAAGCACCTAAAATCAGGAGAAGCAAAGCTGGGGTCTGGAACTGTTTAAGTGAGAAAACACTTGAGAGACTGTAGCACAGACATAATATGCTGAAACAGCATTTTAGGTGCTGTTTGCATTTAAGTGGGTTGAGGAACGACATATCTGACTTTTTTCACTGTTATCCATGATTTAATGTAATCTTTAAAATGGCTAGTTTCATTATAAACCTTTGTATATTTTACAAATAATTTGGGTAAGAAAATCCCTTTGTAAGTAAAACAGCCCATTCTAAAGTTACTTTCTCAAAAAACATAGAGCTGTTGTATTTTCCTGATCACATGAAAGCTAATACAGAAGAAGGCATGGCATATAAAAACACAACTGCAAGCATGCCAGCATAAAATTTCTGGAATAAGTTTGGCCTTGCTGTTTTTACAGGCGTGATTTGAACTCCTGAAGATTTCTTCAGTATTGGTCAATTCTATAATCTATTGCATAGGATTATGACAGCACTGTTTGGTTCAGAGCACAATTTTTCTGTCTCATTAGAATAGCAGAGACAAATCTGCCTACGAAATGACTGTACTGCATTGACATTTTGAGGCACCTCCAGTAGTTCATTAGCAGTATAGAAAACGCTGCTGAAATCACACAAACGTGCATCTGGACAAGGTCAGTTTCAAAACTAACATTCTACTCATAAATCACAAGCAAATAATTTAGTTATTGCAAAGTTAGTGTTGTCAGCACTCAACTAGCAGAACATATAACACCATGATCTCCCTACTTCACCCAAAACCTACAAAAGAAGGAAAAAAAAGGCTGCTGAAAGTTTTTCAATACTATGTTTAATAATTTCAGGCTTGGCTGTGTTTGTTACTGCCTTCTTTGCGAAATTTTGCGTTCAAGAGTAAGGCTCCATCCTCTGAGAATGAGGTCCCTTATATGGAGACAACAGCTTCCAAAATCTTTTGTCCTTATAAGACTGGTACATGACGAGAAATCATCACTGAAATCAAAATGGAGCTAGAAAAAGTGACCAGAAAGGGACTTTGCATGCAGAATGTTTCTTAAAAGAGGAAAAATAAATCTTTCTCATTTTTACTGATCTGGGAAAATAATGAAAAGAATCAAAATAATAATTTTCCTAAATGCTTCAAAATTTATCTTATGAGTTATAGAAAAGTGACATCCATAAGAGTAGAGCAGAAAAGATCCATAACAAGTCTAGTTCCATGAGAAGTAGAGTGGTCTAGTGAAGAGAAAAATCAGGCCTGGGAAAAATAATGAAGTTGCTTCCAGATTATTTTTGGAGTCTAAATTTAGCCAGCCGGGTTTGAAAGCCTTGGCATATGCATAATGGAAACTCTTGTCCTGTGTTTGAACATGGCGTATCTCACTGTACGTTTCAAACAGTGTTTTAATGGTTCTCCATTATAATGGTTCCCAATAAATATTATTATACATTATTAATTGCAAAAAACAAAAAAATCAAAGAAACAAAAGTGAAAAATAAGTCAGCTGTAAACACCTGCAAGCTCTTGTTCTCCTTAATCATTTAATTCCATACACCTATATTGAAATTTCACACTATGCCTTAGCAGGGCATTGTCATAGCAAAACACTAGAATGCTGATATTGTGCTAGGTCAAGAGTTAAGTAAGTTCATTCCACCCCTGCTATTTTGTGTTTTAAAGAAGTCCTTAGTCTAGGCAGACTCTCTCTGTTATTATTACTTCTTGAATGATAAGAGCTGGGATTGACCTCCAAAAGAGATTTAAATGGCCTTATCCGAAAAACAGTCTGTGAACATCTGTAAACTAATGTGCTGCCTTTACACTTCCTTTCTCAGAGAGGAGGTGTAAAGGCAACACATCAAAGTCAGCAAGGAACTTACAATAATGGATTTCAAAGTCAAAAATCTAATGCAAATCTAAGTATTTGCTTATAGACTCTTTGAAGTCTTGACAGATTAAGTTTAGAAGTATTTTCTTAGATGGTATCTACATAATCTAATAGAGATGATTTCAGGAACTGAGTAAATGTTTCCAGTAGATGTTTCGATTATGGAACACCATTTCACAATAACATTAATAAAGAATACATTTTTGTTTAATTTCCTTTTAAGTTTATAGCACAATACTGAGCAGTTATAATATTCTGCATCTGTGGAAAGGTTTTTTATCTTAGGAGGAGAAACTGACAGATGCACAGGATAAAGGAGTTCCATCTCTGCTACGCTTATATAATATAATTGACTTTGTTAAAGGACATTTAGGTGTTGTTTGATTTACACCCTATGTCAGCTTAATGCATCAACCACGTAAGGTTCCACTTGTTTAAATATTTCATTTTAAAAGGTGCAGTAAGCTCATAACTTCACCAACATCCACTCTGCCCTGACTAAAATGGATTCTCCAGTTTAATCTATTACACTAGAAGTAAATGAAGACTTCACCCTTTCCCTTGACAGAGGAACTGAGGCTGTCATTACTTATTACCATAAAAGTTGAAGGAGGTGCTAGAAAAAGTGTGACAGTAATTATATAGTATTTTTCCTTTTTAAAAACAAAACGTGTAAAATAAGACTTGAAACATAAAAATAAATTTTAAAAAATAGCAATGCTTGTATTGCATATTGAAATAATTCTTTATTGTTACTTCTGATATCAGAATTTTTCTTTTAGTAAAGAAAATAAAAAAGAAAAAAGTGTTTGGGGTTTTTTCCAGGTTCAGTTTGATTTATGTTTATTTGTTGACATACTATGAGAACAATATTTTTCAAATTAGATAGACTTACAGCTGTTGGAATTACTTAAAATGTGTTTGTAGACCTAGCCTGTGACTGAAGTTTTCCTGGTCCTAACATGCCAGAAATAAAGCTCCTAAGGTATGCACTGTTCGATATCCAGATAGAAGGAATTTTTTGCTTGTCTATTTTTATTTTGCTATAGCTTTTGCTAGCAATATTAAAAATAAATACATAATCTCAGCCAGCCTAAGTTTTCAAGAAATCATTTGCAAAACCTGAACTTGTTTATATGTTTTCTTTCCAAGATTTTAGAGGATTTCTGCCCCGCACCCCCACCCCCACCCCAAAACATATGAGGATATCTGCTATAAATTACAAATCAGCCCTAAGTAATACTGGGTATTTTAAAACAAACTTTGCAGCATTAATCCTCAAATATTTTTAGAAAGAGCCAATATGTCACCCCACCCTTCTGAACATAGGTAAACTGAGATTGTGTGTGGTGTATAAAGTAATACAGAGACACCACAGAAAAGAATGGGATAATCTGGAGATCCCACTTTGTTTCTTGGTAGAATTTTCTTCAGTCTACAGATGGGTAAAACTACACAAGACACAAGACTCTGCAAATTCAACTGCTCAGCCTCTTGAATGGAAGCTATCAGACAACACAGTGATGCTGCCTTTCTTCGAGCTCTACACAGATTTTTTTCTTACATAATCAGGAAAAATGGGGCAGGGAAATGGGATTGTAGCATTTTGCAAGTCTCATAATTATAAAGTTACTTAAAATCTGGAGAGGTTTGAAAGTGTAAAGTGCCAAATATTATCAGATGTGGTCTTCAACAGAAATATCTGCTGTAAACTATATATATCCATGGAGCTTGACTGCTTCCTGTAACAAATGATACAGAGTAAGATTATAAAACTGAAGTGATGTTAAAATCTGATCATTTTTTAAGACAGGTCATTATCCAGTCTAAGGGATTAAACTATCTAAACAAGAAGACAAGCTACGTTGCCTTCCTAATTGCAAAATTATCTTGACTAAACTCTGGCCACAAGGAGAGAATAGATTTTGTTCATTACATTGCTTGCTCCTTTGAGAGCAAAATATTCCAAACCAGAACATATATGAATATACTTTCCCTCTTTCTTCTCTAGTAGATATTTTTACAACAGCAACAGACTGAAACAGAGATTTTTACCTTTCACCTTCTGGATGACCTGAATAAACTATTTCATGTCTCCCTTCTCTAATTTTCTGTATTTCAAATGGAAATGATGACACCAGATTCTGCAACTCTGCAACTCACAGATGTTTGTCCAGGTAAGTTGGTATTATTCCACTTTCTTTCTTGGCACCTTGGTTCTTTTTTTCCCATTGGCTCTTATTTCAAGCTGTTCGATGACTTCTGTGTCAGGTTACGTGGTTGCTAGCCTGCACAGAGTGCACTAGTGAGGCTGTGCTCTCCTCCCAGGAGCTCACAGGTATGGAAAGGTTCAGAGCCACCTCCACCTCTCCCTGGGGATCAAGGGAAACCACAGGGTTAGACCAGTGCCCTGAGTGGAGTCACATTCACCCTTCTGTGGGGCTGAGGGATTTAAAACACCACAACATGTTTAGTGCCGTTGCCCCACAGTGCTTATTTTTCTTTAATGAATTCATCCTTTTGAGCTATTTTGGGGGGAAAAGAACCTTTCTTCTTCATGCTTGTGTTTGTTTTATTTTTGAGGTGTGATCAAAGTAAGTCCTGGCCGTGTAATCATTTAATGCATTTTGGCTGCAGTTTCAGCCTTCTTTGAAATTTATCCCTTTTCTCTTGCCTGTGACAGCCAAACTTTACCTCCAGGTAGTAAAGGAGGCTTACAAACTCTTTTATATCTCACATCTGCTTTCAGCCCATTAATCACCCAGACTGCAGACAGTTTCTTCCTTCTCCTGTAGAGTGTGACTTTGTCTAGATTAGGAATTAAAGAGTGAATTTTAACATGGTCCAGCTAACATGTTTAAATGTGGACCAGGCTATGTACCCTTTAACTCATGTTCAGCTAGGCAAGTTAAACACTTAGGAAGAAATTATGCTTCAACCTGACAAGGTTAACACATCCCAAGATATGATCTTTTGTTTAAATTACAGGTAAAATCTTGGCCCTTACAAAATCAACATAAGTTTGCTATTGATTTCAAATTACCCAGAATTTCCCATGTAATTTTAAGAATACATTAATCAGAATGACTTGAGTAAGAGCACCTACTTACTACAGATCTGATATAAGAGCTGAGATTTACACTGTGATTCCACATCTTTAGGGGCCCAAACTCCTTTGCCATTGTGGCCCAGCCGCACAGTGATACTGAACCACAGCTCTTCTCTGTAGAAGTTCAATTTAAAAGAGTAACCAGCCCATCAAGTATAATTTTACAAATAGCAGTCAATTTATCTTTTCAGATTCGTTGCAGAAGTTCTACCAGTTTTACTGTCCTTATACTCCTGGCTGCCAATTTCCACCTTTCTCCAAAGATTTCCTTTCAGCTGGGATACAAGTCTTCTTCTTCATCACAAGTAGTTCTGCTGTCAGAGGTTTCTCCCCAGCCTCCAGTGCCCATTGCCATGTCCCAACCTGGCACTCAACTGTCATGAGGACTGAAATAGCGCCTTGTAATTCTATGCTCTTGCTTGGGGTGCTGAAACCTCTAGCAAAGGACAGCTATTCCTTTGTGTGAATTAGTTCTTGGGCACACAAAGCAAAGGTAACACTGTTCATTTATTCACCAGAGATTTGACAGAGATATAGAAAAAATCAGCAGTAAATGAAAGACAAAGGGGAAGAAAACTGTGATGGAGGAGATGGGCAGGTTTTTGTATATGGTGACTTTTCACCAGGAGCACACAAAGCTCTTGAATCAGATTCGTATGTAGACAGGGACAGTGAATTAGTATGGGGATGTTGTTGGAGTCTGAACTTTTAAAAGTGAGTTACAAATGATGGAGAACTGCCTCTTGCCAGTCTTCACTCATAATAGAGAAAAGGCCAGGATTGCCTCTGTTCTCAGATTTTGAAAGAAAGTATTTTGTTTTAAAGTATCCATTTGATTAATACACTTTGTATAAATTATTAATAAGCCATCAAAGTCTTTAATATAATTTTAACTTGGGTTTTGTTTACTCTCTATTTGCCTTCTAAAAAATGTTTATGCAACATTATGAGGCAATGCATATTTATCAAAGACTGCAGGTTAATGGAGGATGATCAGGAAAGCAGAGAGAAAACATGATTTGCCTATTAAGTTGAATTAGGAGAATTTGGAGGCAAAATGCATGGTAACTGTTACTCAATGTCTGCCAAAACTTAAATCATCATCTTATATCAATGCAATGCCTCCTCTCCCAGAGTACATTGCAAGTTATGATAGAATCATTTCACATTACCTTCAAAACTCATCTACCTCTTGAGAAGTATATTGTATCTATGCAGCAGTCTCACACAATATTTTTGGCTATTAAAATGAACTCGATCACAGAGTGAAACATCAGACTGAACAATGTAAGGCAGAGTACTCCTAGCCAGATGGAACATTGCATACTAGTATTTTTTTTTTTAAATTACATTATTTGTAATGACCCACAAATGGACCAGCTGTGAACACAGGGGGCATAATGAAAGTTGGTACAGAAAAGCCACATTGCAGGCTCACAAATGCACTCCCCGTATTATATTTTGCACTTTCCACTTTGTCTCACAGGTACTGTGGCAGAGCTGGGTACAGATACACCAGCAGTAACCAGGAATAGGTTATATGGCTGGTATTCCTTGCCAGGTGGGGGCTGCAGTCTCTCTTTTTCTTTTTTGGGTTTTTTGAATTTCACAGAAGGTAATACCTGCTCTTCAGATAACAGGTCTTCACTGAAGAAAGTAACAATAAAACTGTGTTAATGTGACCTTGAAACTAGAAGGCTTTATTCTGAACCATACCAGACTCACAAGCAGTGTCCATCATTTTATAAATTCACCTTGATGATAAATTAATGAAATTATAATCTTTCCATATAAGACTGATCCATGATGTCAACACAGACAACATGCATACTTTCTGATTACCTCTCACTGCTGTTAAGATATCTCTCAGAAGGAACTTTCCTATGGTTTGCATACGCCTATCAAATCATCATGGCTTAACAGCTCCAGAAATCCAGAGATTAATCTCCAAGATTGTGCTAAAACTCCACAGTGACTTGACCCTGAACTCTGGCACAAGCCTGCCCTTTCCTGCTCTGTTCCTTCTCACCCACCCAGAACACATGCATCAAATTAACAAGGAATGGAACATTTCATTAGTTTCATTCATTTGTTTTGTCTGTGGCTTAGCAAATTTTATGTATGTTGCTGGACTGGGAGGATCAAGTTTTACCATATTTTGCAGTCTCAGTCTATATGAAAGCATAATTGTTCTATTCATTCTCATGGAAGAAAGACTGACATAGCATAAGCACTCAGATTTCAAGGGAGCATTTTTTTACAGGACAAATGGGTCCCTAAAGTTTTGCTCCTAAAGCATATGGACATGTTTCAGCATCATGATTGGTGGTCACAACAGGAACTTTCAGCTAGTGTGCTCCCATATGAAGTGAAGAATCCAGTTTGAAATCAAAGGAAACCAGATACAGTTCATGAAAAGAAAGTCTGACATGCTCAGTACACAGTTTACATTAATAGAAGTAGGAAACAAGCATTTTGTGTGTTAGGTTATGTTCTGGCACTTACAGGGCAATTGCAACAAAGGCAATTATCTCAGCTACAGACCTCTGTTTACAGACTGAAAATGAAGTCTGCAGACAGAGATGGGACCTTTCAATATCAACTGGAATTATTTTGGATTTAATTTGGAGTAAAACACTCAGAAACCTATTCCACTGAACCTATTTGTGAAACAAGTTTGAGGAAAGCAGAAGAGGATAACAAAATACATTCAGACTAAATCAAAGTCTTTTTGTTGTAGGATACAGATTAATGTATAATCAAATCAGTTTATTTTTTCTTATAAAATTGTATCATGTTTGGCTAAAATTGTATCATTTTATTTTCTGCTCATTGCAACTGAGAGGGTGCTCAGAAATCTTTTTTCCAGCAATACAACAGCCAAAAGCTCAAGCATGTTAAGAAACCACACAATTGGAACACACTAGCAACAAAAATATACCTTTTTTATTGGGTTTTACCTACCTTAAGTTTTAAATCAAACTAAAGCAATCAAATTTTTAAAGTCTGATCAGCTGAGAAATAAGGATATTAAATATGATTAAATGTGATTGCATTTGAGTGTAAGGACTGTTCTTCCATTACCGCTTTGATTAAAAAAAGCAATCTGAGCTGTGAGGTAGAAAAGTTAAATGCAGAAAGAGAAAAAGTAAAGGGCTTGAAGTTCCTTTCCTTTCTTTTTCAATACATATTATTTCCTGTGTGAAAAAAAATAGTATGATTTTAAATATGTGCTTTTGCAAAACCAAAAGCACATTGGCAAAGTTTCTGTAAGATAATATTCCTTCATGCTTTTTAATTATATAAAATATGAAGACGAAAAAAAAGAAGAATAAAAAGTTGTTCTTATGGGACTTCTGAGAACAAGAATAGGAGACACATTTTGAAATGAAAAGTGGACTGGAAACCTTAGTTCTTAAGCTGGAATTTAATTGGTGCAATATTGGAGTTTAAAGAGTAATAAAGTTTTTGTCCTCAGGTTATGAGAAGAAAATTACCCATAACAATTTTTTGGATTATAATATCTTCGCTGATTCACCAGTCTCTCTTCTTCTGATATTATCATCATTACTGCTCTGATAATTTTCTGTGTTTCATACCTTTACCTCCAAGCACTTGGATGGTGCTGAGAACCCCAGTGAACTTTTCAGATATGGGGTGGAGATCAGCCACTCATCAAAATTAACTTGAACCACAGTGTCTTCAGAGCTGTTTTCAGAAAGGTGAAATGTGTCACTCGTCAGAGATGGGATAAATAGCAAAACCAGCATAGATCACTCACTCTCACCTCTTAATTGAAAAGTTGGCTGCTGGTTAGGAGCTGGCACTGACCAGCTCAAGCCATCATGATGCCAATATATATTTTGACCTTATTTCTCCACCTCAGAACAGATCAATCACAAATTAATGTTATATTAGAGAAAGCAAGGACTTTTATAGAAGAGAGAAATCTATAAAAAAATCATCCAATAAAATAGTGAAAAACAATCTAGAGAGAAAACTAACCTAGACTGGAAGTGGAACAGTGTGTTTACTCAGTACAAGTAGGATAATCTGGAATCTTAATCATACCTAAACACAGTAACACAAACAACTTTTGAAACACGGCAACTGAAAGGTTCATTTTCTTGTTTGTTTTTTTTAATGCAACAGAAGTTGCAATGACTTTTCTGGCTGAAATATATATTCTAGTTTGCCATGAAGTATTATCTACACAGGAATACTTTATATTGTCATTGTTCCAAACCATTGAATGCAAGAAAAAATTCTCAAAAGGATTCTTGTTTTATAATAAAATGGCATATTAGGATGAGTCTGAGGTGGGAAACTTCTTTTTTTAAACCTGTTTGAAGAAGTGAAACTATGAGAACCACATAACTGAGATATTGGCCTGTGCATTTCTCATTTCTCATTCCTCTTCTCTATTTTAAAAATGTTAAATGCAAACACTGAATGCAGTAGTGTAACAATACAAAGTGACTCCTGGATGTAGACCTCAGGTGGGTGTACATGCCTGAATTCTCATTGTTGCTGCATCAATCCTTCCCAATGCACATGGAGTGCCTGTCTGCACCTGTACATCACGGAACCAAGCCTTAAAAGGGGACTGACACCAAGAAAATATATTGGTGTGGTCCAAGGACTAATTTTCAGGCTTGGATCAAGTACCTCAAAAGTGCTTATGCAGTTAAGAATCGGATTTTCATGCCTGAAAAGCTTTAGGGCGAGACTTCCAAGCTAAACATTTGTGAATCAGGTAAACCACTCATAGAACAGGTGAGTCTCTCCAAGCCTGACAGTTGTGTTTTACCTCAGTAAGAAATACAAGTAAACTAAAGATAACCCTTCTCTACTCATTCACACACGTGCACGTACTTGCAGTTCCTACCTTAAACTGAAAAGATACCTAGGTAGGGAAGACAGACAAAAAGAAACCATAGTTTACAGACTGGCGCACTGAGGGCACTGCCTGATAAGCTCTGGTGATTTATGGAAAGTATCAAAGAGGTTGTTGTTCCTATCTGTCTACCATCTTTACCATGCAAAATGTCTGTTCTTTAGCTATTGACTCTGTTTTATGGAGTCTCACAGACTGGGAACTATGGTGCTTTCAGAGGAGGCACAGTGAACCTTCAGCTTTTTCCATTACGACATCAGGACTTCAGTCCCCTCAACAAGTACCACCAGAGCTCATGGGTCACAGTATCAAGACACAGAAAGAAGTTGCTGAAGAAAAACACCTGCTGAGCTCATCAGTGCAGAAGTACAGCAAGACAATCTCTGTCACAACTAAAAATATAAGATTTGTTTTATAATTCTAAGTCCAGGACCTATTAAAGATGCACATTTTCCATTACAAGAATGAGAAGAATGATGTATGGTGACACCTCTAGAGACACAGATATGAAAGTGGCATGAAATTTATACAACTTTCATTCTTGGAACTAAGGCTAAACCTTTCCAAAATGAAGGAGGAGAAAGAAAAAAAGGAAAAAAAAGAGAAAAGAAAATCAGCCATGCCCAAAGGGAAAAAAAACCCAAACCAAACATGAAAACAAGGCACTCCAGGACAATGAAACAGATGGAGCATGCCAGCATTTGCTTCAGCAAGAAAAAAGTTTATAATGGAGATGCTGAAATAAGTTTAATTATAGAAACATGAATGGCATCCTGATAATAAAGTAAACCAACAAGTCAAATGAAAGTCCTTGCCCTTTATTACAGAGTTCTGTGCATTTTTTCTCTGATATGGAAGCTATGGAAGCTTTCCTCCCTATTACTGGTTCTTCTTACACTATTCTGGGGTTTAGACAAAATGCAAAGCTCAGAAGCACAATGCTCTTGTAAAATTGAAAAGCATTTATTTCTTATATTTAAGCCTTAGTTTGCTAGGACAGCCTCACAAGATAAATAGTCTTTCTTTCATGAGGGCCTTGGTACAGCAGGAATTATATTCATTCTAAATTTCAGTCCCATAATGCTAGCATTTCACATGAAGCACAAACTGCTTCCTCACATATCAGTATGAAAATGTGGAAGACACCTGGCTTAATGTTATTTTAAGAGATCAGAATTCATCTTTCAGCATGTGTATCACTCTCTGAGTAGCATAACAGAGTAAAATTATATTATTGTTCTGTGCCCAGGGAAATAAAAGACACATCTCTTTTTTAGCATATAGAGTAAATTCTGACTGAATCTTATGATTTAGCTAGAGCATGATGCAAAATCTGCTGAAATCAATGGGATCCTGTGTATTGATTTCAGAGGGTTTTCAAACATGCACTGTGGTAGGAAGACATTTGTGAATTGTTTGCTGTTAACTTGGGTTTGTTATCAAACACTAAATCACTTAAGGATCTTACAGATTTTATAAACCTCTACTTGGTTGCAATGGAATTTATACTGCTCCAAATCTCTCCATAATTTACTCAACAAACTGGATAGATGTGATCCAGGTCAGAAATTATGTATGCTAGTATTTAGAACTCAAACCAAATCTCCTTTTACTTTATTGTCTGTTTTACCACTTCCTTAATATAAGAAAAATATTTCTATTTCAGGTGCAACAGTTGAGAATACCTCTTCCAACTAGCAGGCCAAGCTTTCAAACACCACCTCCATCGAGAAGCATGGTCACTAAACATTAACTTGTGCAGTAACTGGAACATTCCATTTAGGATCAGGGCTCCTTTGGTTCTCTAAGAGCAAAAATTCATACCTTCAGATACTCATAGCCTCAGAAAGTGGTGATGCATAACTAATCAAATCAATGCAGAGGTTTTTGGGCCAAAATGAGAGGAGTTGGCCAGGGGCAAAAAGAAAGACAAGTTGTTCTAGAGGAGTCCAAGAAGCTCCTACAACAGCCCCGGCTCCATGCAGTGGCAGCACCCCTATGCCAATAATGTTTCTGAAGGACAGATGTGGTCCCTATCTCATTTCTGGTAATGTCCTGCCTAAGGCTTTGCTCTTTAGTTCACCTTGAACATTCCTCCATGGGCCAAAAATAATATGACCCTTAGCAGAGCTATGTCTTCCTGAATAAGGCTGTAACACAAATGGACCAAAGCCAGGAAATTTAAAATTAAGCTGACACTTTGTCCTTTAATTCTAGCTGTCAAAGAGAAGAAGAAAAAAGAAAATCAGCTTCACAGAACAAGTCCTCCAGACTTAAGTTTTAATGAAGTTTCAGTGTCGTGTTTTTTTATGGGTTATGTCCCAAGCCTATCTTTATTCAGTGGGTTGAATTTTTTTAAATTTTTTTTTATTTAACTTCTTCACTTTTTAAAGTAAAAAGAAGAAAGGAAGAAGTCTGTAACAGAAAGTTCCCCAATGCATATTAATTATCTAAGACATCAAAATGATTGCTTTGATCAAATGCATATTTATAAATATATTTAAATGTATATTATTTACTAATAGACTAGAACTGTTCTAAAGGCATCCATTCCTGTCTGAGAAGGCAAATATATCTTTACAATTTTTAATTAAAGGACATTATTAGAGAAAGATCACTCTTCTTATAGAAGTCCTCAGTGTGTAGTTCTGACTTCCCTATTCAAAGAATTCACACACAGACACTGGGAATTGGTCCCCTCAGGCAAAATATACACTACTCAAGAGTCACAAAAAATATTGTACAAAGGGAGTCCCTGCTTCACAAATATTTAGGGGAGAATCTCCTTTTCTCATCTGTTACAAAAGATCTGTGCCTTCAGGTTTATGACTTTCATGCAGCACTGCATTACCTACTGGTTTCAGTTCTTAGACCAGTGGGCAATTTCTAATATATCCACTTTATACTCCTCATGTTCTGCTCTGAATAGTGCCTGACCAGAATGGAAAAAAGTCTGATTCCAGTCAGTTGTGTTGTGAGTGGAGAATGTTTGCAATTGACAACTCAATCTTTTGGATCATGTCATTCCTCCAACTTCTAACCTTCCAGATTTCTAGGGTTCAAACTTTGCATACAAAACTTGCAGATATGCAGGTGACATTCAAAAGGATGCATTCAAAAGAGGCATTGTTTCTCACTGATTTTTTTGTTTAATCCACCTGCCTTCCATGAGAGCATATAAAACCAGGGGGCATTACCATGACATTAAGCATTAAAAAAAAATTAATAAATCTTTTAGTCTAGAGAAAAAAGTTTTGAATTTTCCTTCAAAAGTTTGGTAGTGAGTCAAATTCTACATAAACCTCCTCTGGATTTATTTCCACATTCAAACTGCAAACTACTAGAGACTTTTGCATAACTTCCAATTTTGTTGTGAAGAGCTTACACAGCTCTAATCTGCACATGAAACTCAGACTGACGTCAGTGGCTGGTTTATGTGGGGATCAAGGGCACAATATGCAGTCAAGATCCCCTCTGCAGATAACCCAAAAGCAGAGCTTTGACCTTATAGCTCAGCAGAGAAAGCTAGATGCCAGTTGAGATACTGGCAGTCTAAAAATATTCACATTCAAACCTCAAACAAATGTTTGAAACATAGAATAAACCAAAAATTCTTGCTTGGAGTTTATATCCATTTTACTTCTTTGTGCTATCATGAAATTTTATATTTTATTATGGAAACATGTTTAAGAGACAACATTTGTGAATTTAAAACAGACTCTCAACCTGTTTTCCGTCTTTACTCTAGTAATTTCAGCCTGCAAATAACTGTGGCTACACATTCTGTCTCTGCACTTTTAGGAACAAGTGGGATAGCTTTGTCCATGACTGCCCTGAAGCAACAGCAGCACATCCAAAACCGCAGGCTCCAAAAGGCATTCTGAAGCACAACCTCACTTTCCAGTGTCCACTTCAAGAAAGGGTGATTTTCAGGTTTAAGGCCTGATCACTGGAGAGAAGATGAAGTTATTTTAGACTAATATGCTTTGTTCAGTCTCATTTTCTTTTGCTGGAAACAGAGATAATACTTGTATGCACTTCTAAAGTTGTGCTGTTGAAATACTGTGTTCTGCCCAACAGAACATGCAGCCCATTTCCCAGAAATACAGTGTCTTCTCTGCCCTTAGAAAATAGGGACCAGCTGATGAGTTAATTTTAAACTGTCAGCCCCAACCAAAATCCAAGATTCAATCACACCTTTCCTTTGGTGAAGGCAGGAACAAGGGTCCAGGCTTAGTGATTGCTCACAGATAGCTTCTACAATAAACTGAAAGTTGCAGAGGAGAGGGGATCAAGGTGGGCACAGACTGGGAAAAACTGTTATCTGAAAATGAACTTCACTTCAGGTTCTCTCTCAAACTAACTGGGCCCTGATGATGTACAACGCAGAACTGTTTCTGGGTTTTATTCACCAAATACTTTGTGAGATAACTTTGTTAACACTTTAATTTTAGAGAAAATGTAGCTGGGAGTAAGGGAACAGTCCAAATAGATATTAAAATAACCAGTGTCCTGTGCTTTTAAAGGAAGAAAAAAAATCCTGCTGCGAATTTACATTAATTATGTATTAGGCCTTCTTGTGAAGGAAGTTCATTACAACCTGGTCACCGTGGTGTCAGATTAGACTATACAGCATGATTGCAACCTTTCTATTGTTGTTAGAAATAGTCTTCCTGAGTCAAAATCACATTTATGAAAAGTCAAAAGGCTTTTTAGTGAGAGAGAAATAAGTTCTCTGCTTCAAAAAAAGAGAAAAAAAGTATGTGAAATTCAATATTATTAACATTAGTTTCCATTTAATATTTTGCACTGTAATGGTTTCTTGACCAAAATAATTACACGTGGCCATCTGAATCAAAGGCTTATATCTATTATATAAACGTACATGCAAGTTAGAATGTGATCAGCCTTACTGGCATCTTGAGTGTGACATGCATTAAAATATTTCATTTGCTTTAATGCAAAAGACTGCCTAGGATATGGAAGGTTAGCTAGAACTAACCACATGTATCTCATGTCTATATGCAAAGAGCAGACTTAAAGTTGTTTAACTATGCTGAATAATGTTTGTTGGATTTTTTTGGTTGGGTGAGCGGGTGGGTGGGGGAATTTTTGGAGTGTTTTTTTTGTATTCTCAGGTATTAAACAGTAATATTCCCCTAATTATTTTTGTCATAGTTACAAACTTCTTATCAGCATTTTACTGGAATTTTTAGTATAGAAGATTTCAGTGCATTAAAATGTTGTCACAGGATTATGGTCTCCCATTGACAGATAAATTCTTACAGAATAGAATCCTAGAATGAATGGTTTGGAAGAGATCTTAAAGATCATCTAGTTCCAATCCCACTGCTGTGGCCAGGGAACCTTCCACTAGATCAGGTTACTCAGAGTCCCATCCAGCCTGGCCTTTATCACTTCCAGGGATGAAGAGTTCACAACCTCTCTGGGTAACCTGTTCCAGCTGCCTCACCCCCTCACTTTAAAGAATTTCTTCCTAATATTGAATCTAAACCTACCCTCCTTTACCTGAAGGCCACTCCCCCTTGTCCTACTTTCACTGCATGCCCTTGTAAGAAGTGTCTCTCCAGCCCTCTTGCAGCCCCTTTAGGTTCTGGAAGGTGCTGTAAGGTCTCATCAGAGCCTTCTCCTCTCCAGGCTGAACAGCCCTAACTCTCTCAGCCCATTTTCACAGCAGAGGTGCTCCAGCCCTCTGACCAACTGAGCAGTTCTCCTCTTGGCTCATTCCAACAGGTCCAGGTTTTCCTTGAGTGGAGAGCCCCAGATCTGGATGCAGTATTCCAGGAGGGGTAAGACGGATGCAAATAACAAAACGAAGGCAGTATGTTGGATTCATTGGAGTGGTGTTTCTCTCTGTAAATCCTACTTTATATCAATCAGTCTAGGCCTGATCACTTTGCCTACTTGCTTTGCAGAGAATAAGCCCAGGACTGAGCTCAGTAAGCCACTTTCCCTAACCACTTTGTCAGGTCAGAAAACCATTCATTTCACAGCAAACTTATTCTGCCCTCCCTCCCTCAACTCATACACAAGCACAAAGCATGTCTCTCCTTGAGTGCACGTTTTACAAGCTTAGCAAAAAGCCCTACACAAAATGTCCAAAGCATGCAATTTCTAAAGGGTCATAATTCAGTCAACTGAAAACTGACTTTTTCACCTGCAGAAGTGCACCTCACCAGTTATGGTTTTTTTCTGCAGCTTTCCACCACTACCCTTGCTCAGAAGGCTATTCATAACAAAAAGAGTCACAAGGATTTTGTGTGAATACACAGAAAGCTATTTCTCTCCCCAGTTTTGTCAAAGAAACTCAAATTTCACCTCTGCCCCTAACCAACATTTTTCTTTTAAACCATTTCAGTATAGGAAAAATTTGGCCCAAGTGGTGCCATTTTCAGAAACCTATGTATGACTGAAAAGAAGCAGGGACTAGGCAGAGAATATCAGCATTGGTATTTTGTTAGCTGTGACTTGACCTGACTTGACAGATTTATATTTTAATGTGGATTTCCTCCCACCAGGGAGATTGTTATGCCCCATAAATCCAATATTCACAGAACTCCAGTATTAGGTAGTACTGAGGGATGTAAAATACTAGTGACAAACAGTTTGCTTAGGGTATCAAAGAGAGAAACTGCAGTTTCTGGCTTTGGAAAGGATCCAGCCATCCTCTCCACACAAGGAAACAACTGTCTCTCCCAGCCACAAATTCCCAGCAGCATCTGAGGCTAAAAAGCATATTTAAAATTGACAGGGTTAAGAAATCTGGAAGCCACAGGTAGGGGTTGTTATCCACGCTTCTGTGGTTAGCAGGCTATTACACCTCTGCAATATCTTAAGACTGCCAGAATTGAATGCATTGGGGTTCTCCACTTCCTTGAAAAGTCGAGCTTCAGTCTCTTTCTCAAGAGCAAAGTATAAAGAGATTGCTAGCAACATCATCTCATATCTTCTCCTATCCAACCTTGTAAATCTGAGGCTGCCCTTGGTTTAAAAGCACTGATGTTAAAATACCAACAGTGTTTCTCTCCTTGTGTCTTTCCCACTCTTCACTTTTCTTTGCAGATTTCAAGGTGATGACAAAAGAGAGAACAGTCTTAGCATTTGTTAATACCCACTTGACCCACAAAAGAAATTCACTAGCATTCGCAGCTTCTAATTTAAAAACCATTAGACCGTTCCGCTTGGCGGACCAGATCTAAATATTCGTAAAGGGGTGGTTTAATTTAATCATTACCTTAACAAGCCCCCTTTTAAAATGATGATCCGCCAAATTCAGGGGATTTGTTTTGGAATCTGATCCAATAACTGGCTTTGTACAAAGAGAAGCATAGCCGCATCTGATTTGGTTCAGAACGGGGTGATAATCATGAAAATTACTTTGCATATTTAATCACTGTGAAAACATGAGTACAAACTACTTTCTAGAGATTACCTTAAAAAAAAAAGCTTCAGGCTTTGCAGCAAGCATGCCAAGTACTTTGATTTACAGAGAATTATTTGGATTTTATAGAAAGCTCAGTGTTTCAAAGACTTCAAGCTAGTCAGCCACTGGCAAAGAAAAATTACTAAATAGTAGAAGGAAAACTTTTTATTGGAAAAATATTATGTTAACACCAATTGTGGAGATTTATGTTTGTGGGATTTTTTTAAGTTTGTGTCACTTAACAACCTAGATTTGATGCAAATACCTTACTCAAAACCTCTCTGATTTTGTCAAGAGGGCAGAGACACTTTCCCCAGGTTTGACCTGGCATGTTTCCTCGCTGCCAGAAGCTGGCAAGTCACAGCTGGCAAGTCACAGCTGTGCTGTGCTCAGGACTTTCACAAAGTTTGAACTAGGAGAGTTTACATCAGGACTGCTCTCTGGTACCTGTACACAGGGCTTATGGTGGGAAAAAAAAACATCCAGCAAGGCACAGAAGTGTCATCATCTTGGAGCTTCAGATTTTTATCTAGATATCATAAGTTGAGGTTCAGCTACACATAGAGAATTTAGAGACAAATTCCTAGAAAAAATAATTTTTCTCACCTAGATCAGACAGATAAATAAGACTACACTGACTAGTAGTTAGCAAAAAAGACACATACATATATGACTTGCAAATATTTCCCTAAGCTGAAGTAACTGGATGCCAGATGAGTATGCCATGGTATGTAAAACTAAATTTGCTGCTGAGATAAACTGGTATAGCTCCACTAAATCTGTCGGAGTTGCCTCTGCTTAACACTTGAAGTGAATTAGGCCCTACCTTTACTGTCAGCTGCTTTTAAATCCTTGCACTGTGATACAGTTTGTATTTACAGTTTGTAAATAGCCTAGCATCTGAGAGCTACAGTGTAGGCAGAATATCTGAGGGATAATAGTCACAGGCATCTCAGATTATGAAGCCTGCTCTTACAAATATTTGTAGGAATCATCTCAGAGGTGTCTGCCTGTCTCTAACTACCATGCTGTACAAAATTAATGAAAAAGCATGCCTAAAATTCTCTGTGGCAACTGGTGTAATATGCACATATGAAATATGTATGTATCACACAGACTGCTGTATTATAGAGACACATTTTTGTATGTTATACACATAAATATATACACAGGAATATATATACATATATATATATATACACACACCTGTATCTTTTTGCATACTTTTCTTATATAGTACATATTCCTCTAAGCATTATATGTTCCACAGCTTCAGCAGACTAGAGGTTAATGAACAGGCTTTTTCTCACATATGCACAGAACAGATAATTTTCTTTACTGTTCACGATAAGTTGAAGGAGCATTTGAGTGACAGACCAATTTGTCAATCAACTACAAAGTGTTGAGGAAGCTTCCTCTGCATAATTTTACACGCAGAGATCAAATGTGACCTCTGATTGTACAGTGGGTATGGACAGTCAAGGTTACAAAGTCCAAAGGAGTCATGCAAATCAGTTACCTTTTCTGAGTGCCTTGACTTTCTAGGGTTATCTATGCACTAAAATAATCACAGGATTTTAAGAGAAAGATGAAAAATACTTCTTTATTTTTTTAAATGTATGTATGCATGTGGGAGGAGGGTATATGTATGAATTTATTGTGGAGTTTGAATGTATGTGTTTTTACTTTATAGCCCAAATTAACTTTTTAAGGTCTCAACAGAGAGCCCCTGGTTCTGACATCTCACGCAGTTTCTCTTGAAAGCTATATTTTAATAGCAGCTCCGTTCATTTAATGTTAGCCACTTCAGATGATTTCTTTGCTAAAACCTGAATTATGAAAATCACTTGTCAATTACCCTGGGTAGCTGTGTAAAAGAATTATTGCACATTCACAGTGAAAAGAAAACTTTATTTTCACCACTTTCCAGTAAAAGCTAATTCAGAATAACTCCATTTAACAGTTATTTTATGCTGAAATACTGAATACCTCAGGGAGTCTTTTAGGGATTTTAAAGTCTCTTTATTTATAAATGATTCATGCTGCATTTTCAGAAAAACCTACAATTAGTGTGGGAAGCACAGAGGCTCCTTTGGGAAAGGTAAAAAAACCCAACAAAATATACATGCATTATATACAGTCTTTTTATCTATTGTTGTTTTGCAGTGGACTATAAAAAGAAAAGAACTGGAAAAAATGGCTAGGAGATATTTTATCTAACCTTTTAAATATATGCCTCAGTGGACAGTATTTTGTGAAGTAGTTACCCTTATGATTCATACAGCCCACAAAATTCTTTTAATGCAGATTCCATTTTGGCTTACAGTTTCCAACCCCAGATATAAATGAGCAAACTATCTAAGAGGAGAAGCCTTCTGTGGTAACACAGGAGGACAAACCATTCCTTCCACCTGCCCCTTGGGCGAGTGATGGTCACTAACAGTTCCATATTGTTTGCTGCCTGGGTGGTGCTATAACTTCAAGGTCTTTGAATTTTTCACACCAGCAGGCATCAAAGATCACTCAAGCTCATTCGACTTCATGGGGAACCCTTCTGCTCACTCAAGCCTGACAACAGATACGTACTGCTCTAGCTGCCAGCACTGCAGGAGTTTGTGTAGCCCCTCTCCTTGTCACATGGGTGGGAGGAATGAGCAGGCAAAGCAAGCAGCAGCTCGAGACCCTCAGTACACACCCCTAAGGCTCCCATGGCTTCACCCTTGATGTGGCTGCCCTTGCTGGAGCCCTGGATTAGCCTGGAGTCCTGCTTCATGTGCCGGTGTCAGATTAGAGACACACAGGATGGCATTGTGTTAAGGGTCATGCTCCAACATGCTTTAATGAAATTACACTCAGGAGCACGTCAGCAAGTGGCAGAGGGGCACTAGGGTTGAAGACTGGATATTTTACCATTTATAGCTCACCTTATCTTCTCTCACATAAAACCCGATAAAAACCCATCCTTAAATATTCATTCAATCAGGTCTTCTCTGTGTTGATGAAATGTTCTTGACTTTCCATCAGTGATGGAAAAAATCACTATCTGTCCCCTGTGAGATAGTTGCAGTCCTATGAACTACAAGGAGTGAGCAAGCAAAACTAAACAGATGTCATTGGGTTTAAAAGACAAGATCTACTTAAATATATTTTCCCCACCCCCATCTGAGTTTGCACTGGCACTGTTACAAATGACTAAATATCAAATGCAAACAAAATTTCCCAGGGGTCAGGAAGTCACCCACGGTTGTTTTATAATTACACCAGCATTTATGGTGTGAAACGCAGGGAGGTGAAAACATAACCATCTGAACCTGCTCACTGACCAGTACTCAGAGAACCTCCCATGACACATGCAGAAGAGATGGCAAGAACACCATCAGATACTCTGTCTCATTGACCAAATTTACTGATGACATGGGGGAGAGGTTGTGGGTTGTTATAATTTATGGAAAATCTCAGACTCATTGACTTAAACCCAGAGATATACAGAATCTGCATCACACACTTACTGGCTTTAACCTATTTGATGGTTTCTCAAATTGCCATGGTAAATATTGTTCTGAAATAAAGAGAAACTCACAGTTTGCAGTTAGATGATATTTTAATTTTCTTTTTAGTAAAGCTCAATGGATAATACAAATGAAGTAACAGACTGCACACATACCAGGACTTGCTTGGCATTGCCCCAATTACTTGGATGTCAACAGGTAGAATGCAAAAAAACCCCAACTTGAATAAATGGGAGCACCAGCAAGAAGAACATTACTAGACAACAGGTAAATCAGAATATCACTACTGAGATATTCTCTCTGTGTCAGGCTACTAGAAATGAAAACAGGACCCCTAAGTACTATGGCTTTTTAACATGCTGGGCTATACTTTTCAATTTTCTACATAATATTGCAAGACAGTGATATAAAACTCAAAAGATGGAGTTTGCTCAGTATCATTTTCAATGTAGTATCTATTGAGAAGTTCCCCAGTCTCTTGCACACTGGGTTTTCTATCACATCTGCTAAACAAACAGAAAATACACAGGTCTCTTCTTTCTACTGTTGAAACAAAAAAATAGCTAAGTACGTCTAGCACTCAAAATGTCCTTCAAGCAATAGGTCTGATTATAATTTCACAGTTAAGAGTAAATTATCTGCAAGGATCTCCAGAGCTGGATGAACCAGTGAGTTGTACTAGCATGAAAAGAAGGAAAGGGAAAAAGGGAAAATAAAGAAAGGAAAAAGGAAGGAACGTGTTTTGTTTTAAAACAATCTCCAAAATTAATACATTCCAGGTAAGTTTTCCCTACTCTAAGATAACAAATGATAGTTTTTAATTTCCTCAATGCTGTGGACCTAGCTGGTAGATACTCTGAACAAGATGGGAAAGGCTCAGGATGATGTTAGGCAATGCCAGTCAAAAGCATGGGTCAGTCATTCCCTTGTCAAGCTTTCCACCCCCTTATTTAAAACCAACAAACCCTCAAAAATCAGTTTCCTAGTGGCAAAGGAGGCCTTTCAAGGAAGCTTGGCTCATTGGCCTTCAAGTTCACTATAAAGCTTCAGTATTTTTCAGGCCATGGGATTAATGACTAATCCAGCAAAACATATGACTAACTTCAAGCCTGTATGTAATCTCAGTTAAGTCAATTAGTCTGCCTGCATGCTCAAAGGTAAGCAGATCCTGAAGTACTTTGCTGGTCAGGTATGATTATCTGTAGTGATGTGTAGACATGGTAACTGCTAATCCATTCATTGAGGAAACCTGGCTTCTGCCTCAGCTCAGAAACACAACTTTCTGTGGTGTCTACTATATATATCATCAATCCTACTGTAAACCAAAACTGAAGTCTTGACAAAAGATTTAAAAAGGAATAAATAAGTGATGTTCCTCTCTCACTCTGTACAATATATACTCAAGATGTTAGCTGGACAGCTTGATTGTATAACAAGTGGCTAACATTCTCCTTCAGTGTCTGTCTTTAAATAACAAAACAAAACAAATTTTCACTTGTGATTCTTAATTTATTTCTGGGCAGAGCTGTTGTTGGGTCACCCATGTTACATTAATACCGTTCCTGTACCTAGTACAAGCATATTAAGATTTAACTCAGAAGAAGCTCAATCTAGGTGCATTACTGGTGAAGCTGGTGAGTTCCTTACATCTAGCTTGAAAGGGTTGGCATGCCTGCAGATAGTAAAATAAGTCATGGATGCCACAATCATTCAGTTTCAAAATCTCCATGAACATATATGTGGGCAGATTATTGTCTCCTGAAAGCAGGCTCTCAAAGCTCTTCTGTTAGTTTCTGTGTCTCTGCAGCTGCTACTAAATTATCAGAGATCCCAGCAAGGCTTGAGTCTGGCTTGACCTCAAACAGGCAGAGCTTCTTGAAGGATGAACCCAGTCTGAGGTGGAAATACCCTTTCCCTGCAGCACATTGCAGGTTATGAAAAACCTTACCTGAAAATTGTGGAAGACCTCCAGAGCAAATCATGTAAATCTGTTATGTAAATATGTGTTTATGGGGTTTTTAAAGTTTGGATAAGTGCCACACAGACAGCTCCCTATCTCTGAATATATATTTAAGGACTTTAAAAATATGAAGTTTTGACCTGATCTGTTGCCATATATCTCATCACTGCTCCAGTGGCTGTGCAGACAGAGGATAACATTCCTGCATTTTTCTATTCTGTGTGCCCAGGTGTAGCCAATCCAATCTTTACAAACGATGCAGGACTGTAAACAGGACAAGGCTACTTCTTGAAACGGAACAGCAGATTTGCTCAGGAGAAAGGGCTACTGCATCTCCTAGAAAATGCCAGCTTTGTACTGGCAGAGTTTGCCTGCCAGATAAAATAAGCCCTTTTTGGTACCACTGCACTTCAGAGGGACCAGGGGACCTGGCACATCTTCATGGCTTGACACATCAGTATTTGTCTCCTGGATCTCTTGCACTGTGCAGCTTCAGGGTAAAATTATCTTGCTGACAGCCCAACAGGGAAACAAATTCATTTGTGGGGTTTCGCATACATCTGCTAGTATTAACAGCAAAAGGGAAAGATATCTCATTGCTTTCCTTCATGGCAGCTTTCCATCCACCTTTTTCATTTTAAAAGGCAATGGAGTCACATGGATTTTCTCAGCTCTACATATTAAGTGGAATTTGAACTTCTTGGTGAGATTTTCTCCTACCCTGTGGAATCTTCTTTGTGTTGTGTTAGAGAGCTTACAACATGATTATAGGTAAAACTATGTGATTTTTTCCAAGAGAAAGATTAGAGCAGTAGTACTATACCCTAGCAACAGGGTCCCTCACAGAGCAGGACGACATATATTCAGGTCTATTTCCTGATTTAAACTTGTTTTCAAACATAGACCCAGTTATTAGAGCTGAATTCATCCTGAGATACTTGTTTTCATGGACTGTGTGCTGGTATCTCAGAATTATCTGCTTTTTGCAGATATCCCAACCTACTAATTAATAATATGAATTCATAACATAAGTTCTTTGGCTTAAATAACAGCTACAAATAAATAAGAGTGTCTATATCTTTAATTTTAAACTTTTTTTTTTATAAACTGCATGCAGTGGTTCTGCTATGTAATGTGTTGTGAATGATAAAGAATGACACGATGTAACCATTAACACAGCATAACCAAATGCAAAATTATTCATTCTGACTAAGCATATAATGATTTTCTTATTATTTTTCTTAAGTCATACATTCTTCCTTACCCCTAACTTGTTAATTCTATTCAGGAATCAAATGCAGGAGTGCAGGAAGCAGAGCTGTCCATGCACTATCAGTAGCAATACGATATACAGATATGCAGAAACATAAATATTATGCTGAAGTGATGCTAAAGCTGCCTCTAAACTAACACCCAAATCCTGTGTTGGGAACTCTAAAGGCATGCTCTACAGAACAAAAAACCTGATGTTAAAGGCTTTTAAACATGATCATGGCATGAAATGTGCTTGCACCTTTCTATGTACACATCTTTGATACCAACTGGAACTCTGCAGCAACGGAAAAAAGCTCTTGAGGAAGAATATTAGGAAGATGGCATGAAGTACAGAAAGTTAAGGCTGTGAATCTTTATAAGTCTGTCATGGTCTAACATACTAAAGTGCTCATTATCAACATAATGCATCAGCTCTCTACTCTGATGGTTGTAAAGGTCAGTTATCCTGTATAACAGTCCACAAAATGAGCATTCTCCAATTAATTGTAAAAGCTGGTATTATAATTCTACCTTCCACACTTCATCATGACTAACAGGTGACATGAGTAAATGACAGACTGTACAGACACCTCTTAGTCATATTAATAGTCAGGCACGGTAGCAAGGGTTAAGGACAGAGTGTCAGGTTTAACTTCCCCTCATTACCATTCAGAAAACTATCATTTAATATTAAGTTAATTGTAACACAAGGATATGAGTCATGCCCCTGTGTTACAATTACCTCTAATATTAAATAATAGTTTTTGTAATGGTAATTTCCTTTGGGGATGTTTCATTCTACATTAGGCAGTTCTGACTGATGTCTGTCTTTGCAGATATCTCTATCACACAATAAAAGCTCTTCTATGAGTACATATCCATAATCTGCAGGAATTTGAGACCATGAATATTGTTCCATTGAAGTCATTGTCCTTGATACTAGATGTTTCTAATCTATTAACTGTTTGACTATTTGATTGTGCCATAACTGTGATTTTCCTTTTGAAATCTACACAGAAGTGCACTCCTCTTGCTCTGCTGGGATAGGACTTCATCCATATCTCCAGCTGCCTTGTTTCATGGTCTAGACATGAGGTGGGCAGTCTAAAGGATGCATAGGGTTTGACTTGCTATAACCACAGTGTTTTAGCTATCTGAGAGTGTAGTGGATTCTAGGAGCTGGACAAAAGTAGTGAGAAGAGTTTGAATTAGGCTTTTAACGAAGAACAGTGTTGAATGAGCTCAGAAATCACAGGAGCTATAGTAAACCTAGTTTGTGCCTGACCCAGGAGTGGAGTTTGTCAATGGTTACAACCATAAAAAGCTGTGCATTGAATAAAAAGTTGTTTTCAGAAAAGTATAATTTAAAAGAGAAAAGGACAGACAATAAAAACTACAGGATTGACTATGAGTGGAAAAGTACTGTCAGTAAGGCCTCAGTATTCTCTCTGAGGCTTTAAAAACGCTATGGAAATCCTTTAATTTAAATAAATCCTTCTGCACTCAATAATCATAGCATGAAGGCATAAGGCTCTTCAGAAAGAGTGTGGTTGTCCAGCTCTAAAGAAGGTATGAAGGACACTAAGTCCTGCTGATGCATAAGAATTCTTTTGCCAGTGGCAGGGAACAACACAAGTACAACAGTAATATCCTGGGGGGAAATTTGTACTCTACTGCCTATGGCAATTTTGCAAAGTCAACTAAGGAAAAGTGTCAGGATGAGTTTTGAGGCCAGCTGGTTCCACAAAACACCCCAAACTGACAATAAGTGGACAAACAGGTCCCCCTACTGCTCTCCTTGGTGCTCCCAGTGCTATCAAATGAACTCTGCAGAAAGGGGCAGTGTTGAACTCCCTGGTACGCACTAGCCAGCTCAGAGTTCTATTGTGGGACTAACCCTAAGTGACTATAAAATTGTTGAGACTTCTTAAGTTGCAGATTTTCTTTTCTGATTAGGATCTGGGACTGAATGTCAAGCTTTCTCTGCTCTCACCAGTGGAAGATGTATATATAGCAGGTATCAATTCTGGTGAAATTGACTCTCATAAAGGAAATTCTATTTGAAATGACCATAACTTTAGTGCAGAAGTAGCTTAAAGAGCTCTGAGTTTTATCTTCAATATTCTTTGTCCTTGTCAGTGACAGCTCAGCCAACAATCACTATTCTTTTCTCTCTTTCAAAAGTTTGAAGAACAGCTAACAGCTGAGACCACATTCTCAGTGTGATTATCACTTAGAAACCTTCTACACCACACAAGCTTTATACAGCCTCTGTACATTTGAATAACATAGATTATGAAATATTGGTGCTCCTGATCATTAGTCAGGTAATTACAATTTTTGTTTGTTTGGCTTTAATTAAAATTAGTCTCAGAATGCATCCATTACAAGAAGAGGTCCTCATTGAACAACTGATACACAACAATCCTCGATTAGCAAATAAAGAGCATCCATTCTTATCCTCAGCTTAAGAAAAAAACAACTCCCTAACTGCTCAACACTTTTTAACTTAGAGATTTCAAGTCACTAATGAAAGGAAGGTATTACCACTCTCTCCTTTAACCAAAAGCATCTAGGTCAGGGGACAAGAAGGAAAGAAACTCATTCTGTGACTCATACCTAGCCATTATCCACCCTAGATATCCCACAAAGACACTCTACAGTATTTTAGTAGTAACACGTATTTGCCTACTTAAGGGCAAATGCTTTGTGCAATTCTAAACAGCTTCACTGAATTTAACAGTTTTGTATACACTTGGACCAAGTCCTTGCTTTTTTTCAGATGCAAACCATTCAATTTAGATGAGTTTGCTTTCCTCAAGTGCCACCCTGTATGTATTTGTGGCAGAGAAACTGTACAACAGCAAAAACATTCATCTTTAGTCTGGTGAATGCTTCACCACATGCCAGGGTGTGTATTTCAAAGTATATTGTCTGAGAGATCTGTTCTCAGAAATCGTGGTGTGGGGGTTTTCAAAGAGACAGATGTAGAAATGCTTGCATGTTCTGACTCAAAGCTGATTGGCCCAAGTACATGAAACTGTACAAATCTAAAATTGAGACTAGCACAGACTTAATGATGCAAATTTCCATACATCAGTTTTATAATGCTCAACAATTTCCAGGAAACAAAGTAACATAGCAAAATTAGGGGGAAACAAAGGATTTCTCAGTTTATTAGGTACATGATCCAAATCCTGAGAAACTCAGAGGGAGCCTTTGCATAGAGAATAATAGACTTTGGAGTAGGCTCTGTGCAAAGGAGTCATTTCTGGCTGTAGAAGCAAAAGTGCCCCCAGCCACAGAGCCATAGATATGTATTTTGTATGCAAAAATAGAATTCCTTGGTGAGAACTCTATACATTATGCTTATAGGTAAAAGTTAAATAAAGCATCCGTCTGCTACTATTGTTTTTCTTATTAAGCAGAAAGGAATGAATGCAATATGCAATTCAAAAATAAATTTGGAGAGAAGGAAGAGGGTGGGGGTAGGTGAATAAATATATGTAAAATCACAACATGATACTAATGTTCAATTACAAAAACTTTACAGAAGTCTATTTATTTATTTATTTATTCTAATTCTAAATCCCTACCACTACACAACAATGTCACATTTTAATGTAATATCATGTCCAATGCATATTCATGAAATAAAAATCTTGGCAGTGGCACAAGAAAAGTGGGATGAAGTGTGTTTGGCGGAGTGCGTCACGTTTCCAGACCAGCGGATTTTTTGATTAAAGTCCCTTATCCGTTTTATCATGCATATCCACTCTCTGATTAAAGTGATCTGGAGCTGACACTCACAATGTCAGTATGCACTGAGACCCTTCACACAAAACATGGTTGGAATTTATATGCTTTAAAAAAAGGGGGGAGGGGGAGGAATGAGAAATAGACCAACCAAAGCTGCTGCATTAAATTAAGTATATATGTATATATCTATCTACTGAAAAAACACACTTGGACTTGCTTGTTTTAATCTTACATATTTCTTTTCAGCATTGCCAGGCTACAAATACCACATGTTTTGCTTCCATTTCAAGAAGTATCTGTCATGTAAGTTCTTTATCTCTGTTGCACTGGGCTTGTGATCAAAATGCTGCCACGCTGAGGTGAAAAACACAGCTGAGGTCTCCTACAGTCACAAATAAATAACAAATTTCTCCAAATCTACACACACATTCTACCTTCTTTATTTTCTCCCAAAAACTTTAATTAATGTACCACATCTCAACCACAGATTATCTGTTAAGGAAACAGATTCTGCCACAGCAGAAGTACATGGGTGTTGCAAGGGCAGGTTTTCCACAGATCCACAGACCTTTTCTTCAGATCCCATGCTCAGAAGCAGCCAAGTATGTGTAGGTTATCTGAAAATGTATTTTTAAGCCTCACAACATTTAAGAGGATAAAAATTGCCTGAGGTAAGTGTCATATGCAGGAAAATATGGTAGCCATTTCTCCAGCTTTCTGTGAGTGGTTAAATTTTCCTTGAATTTAAAATGCTTGCGGTCAGGTTCTTTCACCTTGATTGCAGAAAGTGCTTAAGCATAAGCTCAACTTTAAGCATAAGTACAATAAAATTTAAGTACTTCAAGTGTTTGTCTTACCTGTAAATAAAGGGATTTTAACAGCTCATTTAATAGCTGTTGTAAATGTTCATTCTCTCTACCAATACAACAGTATTTTGCATTGCCAAATGCTGGTCTCCAACCATTAAATACTTATGAAAAGGCATCCTTGGTTTCAGAGATCCACAGATCTCCCAGGACTGGAGTGTTCTTCAAACCTGCCTTTAAAATGAAGAATTCTGGATCTTTTGGTAAGTTTTAGCTGGTTAGCAAGATTTCAGTGGCTTATGTTTGTTCAATTTAGCCAGTGTATCTTTCCATATTTAATAAATAGATTACATAAAATTCACATGTGTCTCAACTCCTAGGGACCTTTTTATTTTTTATTTTCACAAAATTTTAGGAAATTTTAACTAGGATTTTTTTCTTTACCGACAAGAACAGCTGGACCAGTACCGTGTATAGGGACCAGTGTTGTCCCTCCTCTCACATTCTTCTCAGCTATGTGTCTTAATGTCAAAGTTCAATCAATGTGGTATTCCAGTGCAGGGCTTTTTCTGAGCAGTAGATGCCAGTCATGCTGAAGTGATGCTATAGTGCAGCTTTGACAGACATTGAGTTGGAATTAGTGAAGGACTGTCAAATTAATTTCATTTGTGAATTAAGCCTCTCCTTTCTACATAAACTTTAGTATAAGAAATAGAGTGAGAGTCTAAAGTAACACATTAATTTCTTTTGTTTATTGAGGCAGAGGTTTGAATATATGCAGACTTCCTGCATATACCACCCTCAACATTCCACCAAAAGAGCAGAAGCTTTCCTTCTTCACATCATAATTCTGCAAGGAGAACAGTCAGAATTTGAGAACAAAAAAGAAAATAAGTGGAGATTTTAGGAAAAGCATCCTGGAAAACCTTCACCAGGAATAAAGTGTGTTTTCATCAACATTCATAAGCCATTGGGCAGTTTCACAGTGAATCACCTAGAATTCTACTACTCTAGAAGTAGAGTTTCCACGTTTGCAATCATTTCTAATCCTCTGCATCATTCCCATGGTTACTCACTACTACTGGTGGCACAAGAGCCATCCCAGAAAGGGAAGATAAGTAAAACTGTCACATGCACAGCTGAGGCTCCAGCTATACTGAGAGACAATTGCAAAATCCTTCACTGACTTTTTATTGTCTCAATATCAAGCATGGGCTGGAAATGAAGAGCTGAATCTGCATATGGTGCCCAGCTGAGCACCATTGGTCCTGTGTGAGGGCACAAGGGATTTGGATGGCTGAAACCATAGCTATAGCTGCCGTATGGAGAATTTTTATAGATTACACAAAAGCTGGCCCATATGAAATGCACATGTTTTCAAGTAGCTGTTTACAATTCACAAGCCAGTTGTTACCCCTAAACAAAATTTGTAGACATGTCCAGACATCAACTGCATCTGAAAATCTGTGATTCTGCTCACAGGCCCAAACACAAAAGGACAAATAAAAGATTATTTTTGAAAAGAGAAAGACTAATACAACTATATTGCATGGATTAACCATTCAAAATTGTTATTATTACCAATGATCATTATTAATCTTTATGCTGTCTAATTTGCATCCAAAATGGCTGCCTTTCAGCCACTTCTGGCCCAAGACTGAGCAGAAGCAATGCTGCAATAAGATCTTGTATCACTTAATGTCTCATATTACAATTTCCTTACATTTAGCATATATACAGCAATAGTCAGTAGTACATGAGACATTATGAATAATAAATAGCTTACTACATTTTAATTGCCAAAGTAAATGAATGAAGCACAGTCTCTGTTCCAGTATCCTCACTTTTAAAGAGTGTGTTCTCTTACCAGAGGGAGAAATGAAAATAAATGTTTGTGAAAGATGCAACAGCAGGAAAACTGGGAAGAAAGAAACAAGAAAAACCAGAAATGCATTCACAGGTCCAATTACATAAGTGAGAAGAGCAACAAGATGGTAAGTTCAAATTTGAATCTGATGGGAAAGAAAAGGAAAAATTCAGATACTTGAAATAGCGCAAGATGATAAAAGTTTGCAAGCCAATTTACAGTACCCAGAGAGGGGACACTGTGACCAGAAGGACCTCCCTGCTTCTGTATTTTTATTTAAGTGAATATTCTCTGACATAGGTGTTCTTCTGAGACCTTCCCATTAAAAGAGAGACCACCACAAGCCCATATCCAAGTACTCCTTAGTTTATTCTTAAGGCAGAACACTAGCTCAGACCAATTAATAAAATGGGTTTAAGTATGAACAGCAAAATCTTCCATTTTGTTTCTAGGTAAAATTCAGATAGAGTGAGATTTTCCCTTGGCTGAAATCACCTCTCTGTTTGCACTCTTCAGAAGCAGAAGTCCCCTTTTACTTACCACATCTGAAAGCAGGAGCTGGAGATAGGTGTCTTAAATTCATGTCAAAATGCAGGGAATAGAGCATATCGTGGAGCTTTTAACCACTTGTGACAAGCAGAGGTGGTCCCCTCCCTAATTAATTTGTCCAGGCTGTTCTTATTTATTTCTGTCAATATGTAGACAGGAAGGCAAGGGTGCAGGCTGGAGAGGAGAGCCTGGCCTGGTGATACCTACTGCAGCACAGAGAGGAAGGAGGCAATGAAAAAGATAGCAGCAATCACAGTAGCACCTCAACCTTTGCTGCCACTCAGAACCCCAGAGCACGCCCTTGCCAGGCGCTCCTGGTCTCAGTGGGTTTCCAAAGCTGCTCACCTATCACGTTTTGTTTTCTTTTTCCTTCTGCCAGAGTCAGGATTAAAAGCTTGAGAGACAGTATTTTGTATAAACTCAGATGTTTATTAATTCTTATCTGTATTACAGTGAGTGCTACAGCACTTCTAGCTAACAAGCTAAAACTGATGTATCTCTCTCTCTACAAGGCCTTTTAAGCCCAAATTGTCCAATTAAGAGTGGACACATAAATTATTTTTACTTTTACCCCAATAACCAAACACCCATGACCTGCAATGTGGAATTTTCTATCCCATTACAAAATATACCACCAAGACCAACGAAGAAGAAGGTGAAGAAGAAAGAAACCTCTGCCCCAAAACCTCCATCTTGCCTTCTATATATTGCTATATTCTAAAACCTTAAATTCCAAATTTTCCACCATGTGGAAAAGATTTACACACTTCTATGCAAGCTACACACCAGTGATTCTAGTTCTGTCATTCAATTTTGGAATCCTTCTCCAAGGCCTCATGTCAAAAGCAGTGTTTTCTTGAGAATCAGTGCCTGTCAGCACAGAAAATCCAAAACCCTCAGTTTCAAGGGTTCCAACACTCAGCCACACCTCAAGCCAGACCTGCTGCACCTGCCCACAAGCTGGTGTGATGCAGCCTCTTTCTAATACCTATGTGTCTTCTCTGCAGGAGCATTGATCAGAAAATTGTGGAAAAACACAAACTTTAGAAGAAAATTTTAACCTGTTTTAGACCTTGAGGATTGATGTAGTGGATCCCAGAGTATATTTTTTTTTTTGCTTCCATGAAGGACTGAGTGTGAATGCAACTGGGACTGGCACGTGCCAATGTGTTTGTGGTAGAGCAGAGAGCATTGATTCTGCTTCAACCATGGTCCATCTCTCTCTCCAGCTTTCAGGTTTTTAATGCAGTTGTTGTTCTGGGTGTCTGCTCCACACATTAGGAATTACAACAGAAATCCAGAACACTGCCCATGAACAGGGCTCCTTAGCCCCCATAAAAACTGTATGCTGTACACTAGACAGTCTGCATAATAGATGCATGTTATGAATACAAATAAAATACACTGTTTCCAATTAATGGGATTTAGAGCTGGAGCTTTTAAACTTAACTCCCGTGGTTTCCTTTTGAAACTTCTGCATATATTTTCTATTTTTGAGGGGGGGTATAAATCCTGTTTTAATGTTTTGCTGTTTATGCAAATTTCCAAATATAAAAGCATATGGTGGCAAAGTGGCACTAACTATCTGCTTTTCAGCACACATTCCTCTGCTATTACAAGAAAAGAAAGCCTGATGGAAAAGGAAGAAAAAAAAAAGAAAGAAAGCAGTGCACAAACAGACACCATATAAGCATAGCAGATTCACATTTCTTAGCTTTATTCTTGACCTGTGATTCACTAATTGCTCTACTGGCTCCTGCAGGGCAACTGTGGGTGCTCCCTCATTTCATAAGGTAGAGTGGGTGCTCAGGTTTGCAATTATAGGTTTAAACTAGCCGAGAAAATGAGAATAATAAAGGAGAACTTTTTTGAGTCAGAGGTTCCCCCTCACACTGGCAGCCTCACTGCATGGGTTTCATGTATCCAGTTTGCATTTTGCCTGATAACATAGAAGGCACATCATGCTATTCTAAAACAGCAGGATTATTTTCTCCATTCTAATTGATGAACAGCTGTGCTGTAATAGACTACAAAGCACAGCATCACTGATCTCTCCTCAGGCCACCCTAGGAACTGAACACTCCACAGGGAAGCAGAAAAGAATGAATGCAAAAAAAAAAGAAAAGAGAGAGAGAGAGAGAAAATAAAAAAAGAAGAAGCAACAGACATTTCAATACATTGTCCTGTGGATTCCTATTATGATTTGTCATCTCATTCAGCAATAATTAACTCCAATTTTCCCCACAGTAGTTCTGGTGTATGACATGACCCTATAACAGTCATACCTTATAAAAGCTAAATATCAACATTTTTGAAAGGGAAATATTGGAGTTCTGAATGTTTTTCACTAAAAATCAGTGTTCACAATGCTCCAGTCACTTCTGGGGTCGCATGTTCCCTAGAAATGTCCTCTGTCCCAGGAAGCCCATATTATCCATTCATTTTTCTGATGGAGGTCATCATCTTTCCCTTCATTCTATTTTGTCAAAGTTATTGTTGTTATTAATTATTATGTTCCTCAGCATGGAATTGCAATACCTGCTTGAAAGATTTTTAGCCCAAAGGTTGGAAGCCTCAGGGATCACTGGAAATACTTCTGTGCTTTTGTATGGGTGGAGACTTCACAAACTCTGCAGTATTCCTCAACTTCCTATTTTCTTGTGTTTCTAGAAATGGCTGCTCCACTTGCCTTCAGGGTGAAGTAGGAGAGTCTCCTTTATATTTTGGAGGCAGTTTAGAACTCAAGAGGAAAAATCAACCTGATGTCTTTTAAGACAAATATGTTTCTCATCCTTTTCCTCACCAGATTCAGTGGAGTAAGGAGAGAGTCACAATCCTCATTTAAGACCTTTACTGTGTTTTCTGTGGGCATGAAAGTGTAAGAAATAGTTAAATGATGTTTCTTGCTCTATCAGTAAACCTGTTCCAAAAGCACAGATTCAATTCAATCAAAAATTTGTGACAAGAAAGCAATCTTCCCATTCTGCTCAGCAACGGAAAAGTTTTGTTCTTATTTTGTGTTATTGGAAGTGACTTGCTGCATCTTACCTATTGGTAAGCCCTGTGCTTATGTGTTCTTTTGTCTAGATAAGTGTTATCCTGTAAAATGAACACAATAAGACTTCTGTTTACCTTAATGCTAGTTAAAAAAATAAAAAATCTCACATATATAAGAAATCAATAACCATCCACAACAATTTACCAAGGATTCAGTCTGGGTAGAAAAATTCAAATTGTATTGATTTTTTTACAGGGGAGAAAAAGCCACTTGACAATAAGCCTCAGCTAAAAGAAAATGCCATATGTACACAACTAGAAGAGACTCAGAAAGCCAGCTATTTAAAATCCAAGCTGCTGATTAAGGCAGGTAAGGCAGGTTTGAATACAAAATCAGGCCCTGGACAATGGCACATTTCTTAGTCTCCATACCTTCGTTGTTCCTACCAAGAGGAAGGGGATAAAGCATCAGTGAAACCTTGAAGAATTTTTAAAGGTACATCCCAAAGAGGAATATCATTTAGTGCAGAATGCCAGCACATATAAGCTCTTCTGGTCCAAAAAAAGGTATAATAAATATGGTTACCAGGATAAGTGGGATGCTGTGCTCATTTTGGGTGTAACTTAAGATGTTGATTTTAACTCACCAAGGCCTTTAAAGACTATTCAAAAACTCACCTTCCCACTTTTCTAACTACTAAATTGTGCTAAAGGTCACAAAGTAAAAGCCCACAGACTTAAAAGTCAACTGTCTGCCAAATGAGAACCACTGGTGAAGAGATTGCTCACAGCACCACTTGTCTGAAGGGTCTCAGGTCTCCAAGCAGGCTGAAAGATGCATTAGGTGTGTGTATAAGATCATGAGTTATAGTGGATTTACGGGTTTAGGGGGATTTTATGTTTTCATTTTGTCTTTGTTTCAGTGGCAATTTGCAAATTTGATTGAGATTATTAGCAGGCATGTGGTCAGCTTGTTAATTATTTTTACTTGCACTGTTAATTTAGAGTGCTTTGTTCTCACTCACACTACAATGTCATAAGCACATTTTAAAAAAGAATTTTGAAAGAGTAGTAGCAACATGTGTGTTGTGTGAAAGCAAAGCAAAACAAGACATTTCCCACACTTATTCTTTCAGTTTTCTCTTCAGCTTCATCTCTATTTATTCGGCCTATTTCCCATTCCAACTACATAAAGAGTTCAAACAAACTCTGGACAGACCTTAGTGGGTCACATCTTTCCTATTCAACAAACACGCAAAGCAGCCTTTGAAGACCTCACGGCCCATAGAGAATTTTTGTCTTGCCTGGTCAGATATGCCATGCCTGAAACTAAGAGGTTTGATGAAGGATGTTAATACAAGAATCTGCTTTCCAGGTCTGGGCTTGTCATGGGAAAACTTTCACACCCATTATGTCAAGTGGTGGAAGTGGCCTGGTCTGGAACCAACAGCTAGAGAAAACAGCACGCTCGCCAGGAAGTATCAGCAAAGGAATCTCAATAGTATGATCAAGTGACGGCAGCTGGCTGTCAAAAAGGAGAAATGACAACACAAGATGATCTTGGTGAAATATAGGAGTGGACTGATCTTGACCTCCTAGCAAGAGAGTTATTTAACCCTGCTGAGGGGCATCAGTGGGCTGGATCACAAGAGGAGACTGATGTCCAGAGCAATGTTGGTCAGATTTTGCCTTTGGCTACTCTGTCAACACATATAGAAGAAGCATTCTTGAGCACTTGCTAGAAATTGTATGCCTAGGAAAGATTCACACACACTCTTTAGTACAGCAGTTTGATCATATTTGTGAATGAGATAGCAAAATCACTTTTGTTCTGTTTTGTAGGTTTCCAGTATGGACTTTGGGGAACTCTGACCTACCAGCCCTCAGGTAGTAAACAGAGAAAGAGGCACCTGCCAGGCCACACACAGATTTGATGATTTCCCTTAATTTCATTCTAAAATTTAATTAGATATGGTTTATTCCTAAATACAAAGAAGCCATTTTCCAGGTTTGTCAAACCTCCCACATCTTGGCTGAATAGGGAAGAGAAGCAGCATTGAAGACAAACACTTTCTTTTCAATTTCTAGAGTCAGAAGCCAAAACAAAGTTTTGAACACAGACTATTCACTTGATTTATTTTCAAAGGGATCCCTGAGGTAGGAGTCATGTCCACAGGTCTATAGAGAATACAATATTTTTTATGGGTTCGTGCTACTCTTCTGTGCTGGGTCAGAATCAAAAAAGTGGGTTCTTCTAAAATAGCCTGTCTATAAATCATTCCTACTAAAATTCTGAATAAAACACATACACTTCCTTAGAAAATCCCTCCTCACAAGAGAGAAAGGGAGATTTCTCAGAGAAGTGAGCCGACTCATGTCCTTGTAGTTATGTCCAATATTTTGACAGTGGAGCAGTAATTAACCTTGCACTCTGCTCAGTATCACTGCATTTCTGCTGTGACCACTATGAAGTGCTTTTTTGTGAAAGGAAAGAATGAATCTAAGTGGGAAAATTACTGGAATAAGAAAGGAGCTTTAATGGCAACCTTGGCATCCTGCAATTTCACACATTAAAATATATTTTTAAAAAAAACCAACCTACTACAGTGCTTGTTGCATAAGGCTAAGCTTTCTCCTCTTCAAACTATTAATAAGGGCTTCCCATTGAGAAGACAAATACATGCTTGATGCATTTTTAATTCTGTGCCAATACATTTGACTAAAGCTGTTTGCTGTTTCAATGACAGGATTTAACTTGCCCTTCTGTATTCAACATTTCTGATTATTAATGGCATTTAGAAAACACAGACAGAGGCTGTAAAAGTTATATTCTGGTCAATGTTTTAAAAAAGTAAAAGGGTTATCAATTAAAGGCCCAAATCCTTCTTATACAGTAAATTTAATCATTCAATAAACTACAATTAAATAAAATTTAATCATTTAATAGGTGCAATGGAATTTTTACCATACCAAGGAAAAGTATCATCTTGACCACTGTTATTAATCCCTGATGGCAATTGAAAGCAAAAAATTGCAGCCTTCCCAAATCAGACATAAATGCTATATAGATAATCTGTATATATACAAGCCCAATAGCCTTTTCAAGATATGTGCCTCTTAGTCAAAAAGTATTCTTGTCTGTATTTTCTACTATGAATATATCCCATACTGAAATGAAATCAGAAATAAGTCAGAGGACATTGCTGAAATCCAAATTATTTTTCTTTCTGAACATCTCTGTAGTTCCAAGCAGTTTCTCTCCTAAGTTTGCCAGGAGTGTTTCTTTGAAGAAAAATAGGATGGGATTGGTATCAGTATTGAGCCTAATATAGGGATCACATTGAGTTAATTTTTTACTGCAAGAAATGGAAAAAGAATTGCCCTTTCCCACAGACTGATTATTATTTTGTTATTTAAGTGATAATGTAAACCTAAGGTTAAAATGAAATTATATATACTGATGATCTCCTAGTGACCTCCATTGTGCTGTTCCATTACAGCACGCAGTAATAATACACTAAGTGCACACACTTATGGTACTGTCAGGTACCAATGCAAATCAAGCATCACAGGAGGCACATTACTTTTGTTTTAACTATTAAAGACTCTAAGAAATGCAATATGACAGCCAGAAGAAAGAAGGCTTGGATTTTCTAAAGATACCCAAGAGTGGCACTGATTTGTGTTTTCTTTGGTATCCTTTTTAAAGGGCCTTTAGCTGTGCCAATATAATAGATTCAAATCCTGACCTTTCTCAACACAATGAAGATACTCTGTATATCTTACCGTATAACACAGGGAATCAATACTGTATTTTACTAAATGCGAGTTAATTTTACCCAGGGAAAGAAATTACTGCTCTTAATAGTAGAACACTTCTTTTTTTCTGCTCCAAGTCAGTGAGTTTCAGGTTTGCCAAACCCTATCACTGTTTAAAAAAAGGGTTTGAGAGATTTTAATAGCTAATAATAGGAGGAAACATAAAAGGACAAATCCAATTTAAGTGAAAGGGTTCCTGTGTAAGCATTACTTGTCAGTCTTTGGTCGTACTGTATAGGGACCAGCTACGGAGCAGTGGCAGCAAAGAAATATAAAGTCCAGATTTAATTCTGATACAGAGAAATACAATTTCAAAACCGGACGTCTTATCATAGGCATGTCCCATTGGAGAACTCATTTCCCTAGCAAAAGGCTGTCACTGCCATTATGTTGTACAAGGAACCAATTTACTACTACAGCTAAACAGGGTTACTGGTGCTGTTGGAACTTAAGCATTTGAAGTTATCACTAGAAAAAAAATAGCATTTCAAATGTCAGTGAAATGGGAAGGTATAATTGAAAAGTATCAATCAGAGAAGCAAAAGGGTTTAGAGGGCTAAGACTGCAGTTTTTGTACTACCTTCCCCCCTCCCCTCTTCCTCTTTTTATTTTTTTAAGCTTCTTTCTCTGTTTCCTTTTCCCTTTCACATGCAACTTCAGATCTCATACTGTAAAATAAAATATTTTAGCTTGATACTTGTCCTGTGCCAAACATTAAATAAATTTTGATGATTTTCTTCATCAGTCTAAGTGACCATAGTTTCATGACACAGAACTCTCATCTCACCCTGCATCCAGAGCTGCCAATCTGGAAGAAATCTAAATGAATGAAAAAAGCTGATCTGAATTTTAGTTGCTTTATTTGCATCTTTTTTTCTCACCTCCTTCTGAAAGAAGACCTATTCACTTGAACCTCCTTCATATAACAGAATCTTTTCCCCCATCCCAGGCTGATCCTACAGAGAATTAGAGAACGAATAAACCTTTGAGCTTTCAGGACTTGAAAGTAAAGAGAAATGGTCTGCAAAATATATTGAATTAATTTGGTTTCAAAATATCCTAATCATGCCACTATTGCTAAATTCTTTATGTCTCCATGTAGGGCAGGAGGGACTTTTTCAAACTGCCTCATTTTGCTGCATTTTTATCCTGCATCAATGTGTGGCAATATTAGTAGCATGTTTAGCTTATATCAGAATCGGAAGGCTGGATTTACACAATCTGCTGCTCATATGTAGATTATCAAGCTTTCTTTCATTATTACTTTCCTTTGCTGCGCATAACAGCTCCAGGGGCTTTGGAAAAAAAACAGCTTTTAGTCAAATAGCAATTAGTAAAACAGATCTGGTATATAATCATGCTAAAACTTGCTTATTTTACCCCTTAAATAGGTTGCCAAGTTGCATGTAGCAATTTGTCCTTTCAGCCCAACATCACTGCCTGGGTCCCAGGGACATTGGTTACTCTGAAATACCAGCACTGCTTCTGGCATTCACACACAATGCAAATTTATCCATTGCTTGCTACAACTCTATGAAAGCAAAACTGCAAAAGAAATTCCAATTTAGAGCATTGGCCCTTAATCATATTTTGAACCTGCTAAAAAGAGGTAAAAAGGTAATGTTAGAAAGTTCTGCTGTAGTAGTGTAACATATTAGAGTATATCTGTTTACAGAGGAAAACATCAGCCCTGTATTCCACAGCAAATAGATGAGACCTGCAGAAAGAGTCAGGCTGGAGTCCCATGGTGATGAGTAACAGAGCCCTCATATACGGCATCTCCTCTTTCCACAGAATAATTCCTATGTTACGGAAAAAAATATACTATGCATTTCTAATGGAGTTAAATTTTTCAATTTAAAAAATCATCAGGATGGTGTACAAAAATTATTTTTTTTTTAGCGGCTGAAGAGTTTCAGAAAATTCTTGGTCAGGAATTAACCCAGGCTGTAGAAAGAGAAATTTTTATCTAAAGTTAGGTTTAGGATCTGGTTGGAAAAAAGCTGAGAGTTTGAGCTGGGGCTGGGAGAAAGGCACCCCCAAGGTAAAGTTACATGTCTTCTTTAGAGTTTATTTAAACTTCTCTTATTTCAGAAGTAATTTTACCTGACACAGAAGATCCTTTATCCACATTAGAGTGCAGATATATTCCTCCTCCACCACCCTTTTGATGAATTTCAATTTCAAATAACTTAATGGCTAACAGCTCGCAATTGTTCTTTATATTAATAGAAATACATGGTCTCTTTTGAAGTTCAGGTAGTAATTCAGTTCTTAAAATTCTTCTGCTGTTTATAAATGATTTGAACAGGGATGTCATAGCTTTTGATGCACCGTTGCAACCCCTGTTCAACTACATTCTCTTATTCAACTGGAAGCAACTTTTCTATGCTTAGGAATCAAATTAAATGTGTGAACTGGAACCACTGAGTTGTAAATTGCATTTATTTTGTAACACGTACCAGGGGTACATGTTATTAATTATATCATGTGTCCACTTCAGGAAATTAATGGGAATGATTGTGAGAAATCGGATTTTTGACTTAAAAACATTCTGAGAAATTTTTTGTGCGTGTGCTAGAAAGTATGAGATTTTAAGGATAATGCCTTGCTCTCAAACATTCTCCAAATTTCATTTCATTAAAACAGCCACAACAAATCAGTATTGTGGGAAATTTTAGTGGAAAAAAATCCAAGCAAACAAAAAATTCAAATCATTTTAAATAATCCAAAAATATTAGATAGAGGGAAAATACTTTTGCAATGAGGTGCAGCTCTGCAAATCATTTGTTCTTAGACCTCTGGCATAAAAACTCCCTTCCACTGCAGATATAGTTCATGTACTATCATTTCCTAGAGTGCCTCGATTCTGCCACTGTAGGAGCAAGGTAAGTCAAAGTGACTTAACTGAAAGGAGTCACCACTGCTAGAACTGAAGGGAAGGAGGGATTGCTTATATCATCAGCTAATATTGTGGAATCCTCCAAGTTCTCCTTGGGGTGAGTGTGATAATTTAATAGCTCTGATTATGTTTTGTGGAGCTGAAGAACTATAGATTGTTCAGAAGTGTCTGTCCACAACCACCTCAGTCATGCAGGCAATGAGGGGCAGCTGTCCCATGTCATGACATCTTATGAACACAGCTTACAAAGATAAGCCAGATTCTGTTTTTCAGAACAGTTAACAAGAAACCCCAAAAATTAAATACAGTCACCAGGAGGCTATTAATAAAGAGACAAAAATAGAGGGAGGCTAGACTGTTCACTGACGATTTCCAAACAAGAAAATGAGTTAATTTATGAGTCATTTTAAACAGTCCATCCAAATCTGAGCTCAGAATAGTGATATTTCTTAAATACAGTGTGCAGACAGTTGGTAAAGCCTGTGATTCTCTGATGATAATGAAAGGAGGGGGGGAAGAAGATGGGCAGAGGGAGATAGAGTAGTAATAATAGCTAAGGAATGTTTCTTTACCTTTAAAGAAGAGAAAATGTCTCCAGTAAAGGAATATCTCTTCATTTTATCAACTCTCTAGCCATTTCTTGTCACCAGATGAATACTAGAGTGTCTACTACAAAAGACAAAAAAGAAATATACATGCTTTATATACAATAATTCATTTTAAAATAGAAAAGAGATGTCTAGGTTTTTTTCTTAGGATAAAAGGAACCAGCTAGTTTTTAAATCAAAACTGGAAGAGAGGGAAATTAAGAAAAAAAACTAGAGGGAAAAACTAACGGGATTAATATTGATGCAGCTATGGCAAAAGCAAACAGACAGGCAGGGACAAGATTGCATCCAACCTCCAAAACACATGTAAAGTTGGAGCTAAAATGTCATATGCGTATGCAATTTATATGCAAAAATCTTTTACATAAAGATACTAACTGCCAAGTCTTCTTTCACAACTTTTTCAAGGCTTGCAGTAACTCTGGGATTTTATATTCTCCCTCCGTCACCTTACTGAAGGCACGACTGTCTGTGAAGAACACGGAAACTTTCTTAAGGCCATGGTATTAAATTCTTTCTTACATTGCTGGGCTGGTGGCTCAGCAGGAAGACCTATTTTTGCTTGTGTTCAAGCAACTTCCCTGGCAGTTCTTGCCTGCAACAGACTGTAGGGAAGTTGCCAGCATTTAGAAGCTCTGATGATGTGAGCCAACCTTAAACTAATAATTTTTTATCTCAATATAAGTGGAAGAATTACATAAAAATAGACAATTTTTAACAGTATGGTATTCTGTTATGAGAGAAGGCTAAATAACACGGGTGCCATATGAACATCTTTCTCCTATCTACAGCACCTAACTTTAGCATAGTCCATATGTCTATTTGTCTGATAGCTGAACTTATTGAAATAACATGAGGTTACAAAAAAGAGTTCTAAAGCTTAGTGTCCCCAGACCTTTCAAGGTGAGACAGCCATCATTCATAAACACTTTTCTTTGCATAACCTTCAAAATCAAAACCAATTAGCGAGTCCACTGTAATTTTACATGGGAAACCCAGACACATTTTTAAGAGTCCAGAAATTGGAATGAATGCTGCAGTCATTTAATACTGTCCTGTGCCCCTATCTTGATATATGCAAAAGCTTCTGCTATAATCTCTTAGGAAGCTTCAGGATGGCAGCATAGGCTGGAGAAGCAAGCCCCCAGAGAACTCAGCCTGTACACACAAGTGAGTCAGTGGTCAGCAGTGGGAATGGCATACAGAGGAACTGGAAACAATTATTTCATTTCCAAGTTATTTTAAACCCACTCAGAGCAGTCTCCTTCAGGCAAGAATGATGGGCAAAGCCACCAGAAGGAGACAAGCAATGGTGTTACAAATTTTGCTTTCATTTGTCATCTCTGTGGCTATTGTACATTGTCAGACTGTTTTGTGAGCATTTCCAGAGCAGAGGCTTTGACATATCTGCTCCCAGCAAACAGTTTAAATGTTGGCTTTAAATTCCTTAACAGATTCCAGGCCATCATCTTTTTTAATTAAATGCAAAAAAACTATGTTAATGCAACGTTAATGTTGAGATTGTCATTGGACAGATGTCAAGAAATTCAAAGTTATGGTTCCCACAGCAACCATAATTTAGCGACCCCCTCCCCCACTTCCACAACCATCCTCCTGAAACATATTGGTCTCAAATTGTACAACAGAGTGAGAGGAAGCTGTGAGAGACAGAAATTGTGCATGGGACCTCTTGGAGCTGCTGCAGATGGGGTGGAGGCCAGTCCTGTTTCCAGAGGAGAAAATACTGCTAGTGGCAGCACTGGGACAGAAAGGCTCCTATCTGCACCTCACAGTGGTTATATCCTTGTGTAGCAGGGTAAACAGGGAACTCACTTCACCCACCAGCACACCTAACCCAGCACAAACCAGCTGGACTGTATACTCACAAAAATGACCCCTATAGTCCATGTTAGGGTATTAAGCCAAATGCTGACAGGAGCCAGCTAATGCCACAGCACAGCCAGAAATGCAAAGGTACCACTGTAGCCACCACAGTTAACACTGCACAACAAAACTCTCCTTTATTCATCCCAGAATATAATAGACTTCATCACTATGCACCAGAGTGAACACTGAAACACACAAAGCACAGAAACAATAGCTTCCAGTAAGATAACATTTCTCACAGTACAGCTTTTCAGACCCTGATCTCTCAGGCTTTGTATGTAAAGGAAAACTACAAATTGCTTAAAAAAAAAAAAAAAAGAGCCTGTAAACTTAAAATATAGTCCAAAACAGTACTAAAAATCATGAGTTTGGAAGCAGTACTGGGTTTTTTTCTGACATTTATAATTTTTCTTATTTGCCATCCCAGCTAACTCCTCAAAATTCAGTACATTATAAAAAAATACATTCACCCAACAATCTCATGACCTCTTGCTTGCTAATATCGCCTAGTGCACTACAGTTCCCAGCTGCCCTTCTTCCAAATTGTTTGAGTTAACCTAACTAAGGTAGCCAAAAAATTACCCTCAATATGTACTTTCAAGTTTTCTGCTTAACCTTCAGACCTGTAAAAGCACTTATATTCACAGAAGTATATCTGTTTTTTCCAGCTTTATCAGTTTTTCTACACCTCTCCCTCCAAACCAATTTGGAGGTATTTTGGAGGACTGTTACACCTACATACACTAATCTTCTGTCGTTTTGTGCACACCTTTTTTAAGATCTGGAGCCTTTGAATGACCCTACATTTAATCTTAAAGTCAGTAAGTTATATCAGTCCATCATTACAACAGTTACTACATCCTATATTACCAGGTCGTCACCTGAGTAGAAATTATACATTTCTAGGTAAAACATCATGAGAAAAGAAGAATTTTACTACTGCTGTTTCCTGCCCATATAAGCCAGAGTTGGGGTGAGCAGAATTTCCATGCTTTACATCATTTCAGAAAACATGAGGATTGATGCTGTTGGTGGTTTTTTCCTCAGCAGATTTAAGACTGACACAGAAGAGAAAGTATGCTTGCAAGAAAGTGTTTACATCTGCTACCTCTGTGTCCTGAGTCCCATTTACTAGTCTGGGCTTTAGGAAGCTTGCTGAAGGCTTGCTTCCTAGGTTTTTTTCCCTAAGAAGTATATGATGCGTGTATGGAACAGGAAGAGAAGGTGACAGGAAGATGGGAGAAGGCAATCCTAACCCTAGGACACTCATCAAGTGATTTAAGTCTGTATATACAACTGCAGTTCTGCCTTTGAAAGACGAATCAAGTTATGCCGACACTTTCCTTTCAGACATTTCTTTTATTCTCAAGCCTGTCGATAGCTCACAAGTTACATTATATCTTCTCCAGTCTTAGTGAAGCAGTTTCTCATTTGATTTCATATTCAGTTTATATTTGTGGAAGCAGGAGGAGCTCTTTACTTTACTTGATAAATGGCAACATCTGGCTTTGTGATGGGCCATCACCAGCATGTTTAAAGAGCTGCTGACGCTTCAGGGAAAACTTGGTAAAACATTTCATTGAGGCAATTCTAGTTATTTTTATTCCATTTTCTGCATTCCTCGTCCTACACTTTATACTGGGGACATTTGCATGAAAACAGACTACAGCTCCTCATCTTCACATAGCATTTTTTGTCTGATGTCCTAATCACTAATCATGTTCGTGTCACAGCAATCATATCCATAGCAACCACTTATGATGTCATAGAAAATTAGAGTTTCTGGGAAGGGCAATGAATAGGGTATAATGGTATTAAAAGGCCAAACTCCATATTACACTACAGCAGTGAAAATGTATTAGAAGTCTGTAACAGGAAACTGAATTGGGCTATTGCTCTTACATAAGCACACACAGGACTTGACCTTTTCTTTTGATTACAGAAATACAATGAGCTAAGCGTTCCTGTAAATCACAATATTTATATAAATATTTTTACCTGTCCTATATAGAGAGATCTTCAATTGAAAAAAATGAACAGGCAGTTTCTCAAATAACATTTTTGCACATTCTCTCAGGAAGCTTCTTTCCTTGAAGTAAGGGCAGGTCAGATATAGCCAAAGGTGTAGATGTTGTACAAACAAGGCTTCTCCAAAAGCCAAAATAAATTTTTGACTCTTACATAGATTCTTTAAGTTTTGTGCAGTTTTTTGCTGGATATTTGTAAGCAAATAAGTATTACACATTCCCTAGGCAGCTTAGCTATGACTGGAAATCATAAACATAGTACAAGGACAGAAATCTGGCCCAAGCCTCAGAATGGTTATTTATTTATATACTGGGTTTAGATACTAAGCAAAGTGAGGCAAAGCACTTCATGTCTACGATGTAAACTCTATATTTTATCCATCAAAATATCCATCAAAAAGATAGGAGCAAGATTTTTTTTCCTTAGGTCATTGTTAGAAAATATATATTGTAGGAATTCCATTTCTGACTATTGCACAAATATACTGAGATACAAGGGCAGATGAACTAAGGTCCTTAATGGTGAAAGAACTAAGCTGTGAACCTGTGAACTTTTAGGTATTTCCCAGGAAGTGCCATAGGGATAGAAAAGCTGTTAATGTGTCCTACACTCTGAGCAGTCATTCTGCACCTTGTCTTTGCACAGGTAACATAGTCCATGAACACATCAGGTACGGTTCTTTGCTGATGCTTAGTTCCATAGCCTCTTGCAGTGGAGGAAAACACAACTGCAGCCATAGGAGATCACTCTTTTCACCATTTTCCCAGAAGTAAATATTACTGCAACTGAGCTCTGCTTGAAGCTTGTAGTTCTTTTCATCTCTGCTCCCAACTGCACTGTCTGGAAATGCCCATTTGTGCACTTATATATGTTATTATAATGTGCAAAAACTTGGAATTGAAAAGAAAGTAAATAGTGTATCTTTATGCTATGTTACATTTTCTAGAAGTGCAATTGAGGTATCAATCATTCCATTCTGGCTGCATTGATCGGTAATTTTCATTTTGTAATTTCAAATAAAGCTTCTCTCCACAGCAGCAACGGCAGCACTTTCCAACATATAACTTCAGTTCATTTTAGCTTCATGAGTTAAAGATCCTCTCTCCCCATCATTCTTGCGCATCTTCTAAGTGGTAATTCCACTTTTCCAATTAGATTGCTGGAACATGCCAAGTAAACAATCACCTTTTCCTAGAGTCACAACATCTAACTAACAAGAAAATTTAGTCCAAACAACAGCTTGGGCTGAATTGTAGCTGCATTGTAGCTCCAGCACTTAGAATGTGGATTTTTACATATATATATGTATATAAAGTGAACCTTAGGCAGTACTAATGATGAGAGTAATTGCTCAATTTACACTAATTTTCAAGAAGGAACTTGTTAAAAAAAAAGTACGTAAATAAGATGCACACACACAAAGGAAAAAATGAAAATACTGTCAAAAAAAAAAAGGAAATACTGTAAGTGGATGAAACCAGAAGTCAGGCATCTTCAAATCTTTATTTACTACATAGCCCCAGGCAAGTTACTTCTCTCTGTCCCTCAGTTTGCTCATCGGTAAAATGGGCATCATAATAATTTAATTCAACAGGCTGTTGCAATGACATACAAATTCATTGCTCTTTGAAAAGCTGTGAGCTCTTCTAATGAAGGGTTCCTTCGAGATACAAAGAATTCATAGTGGGAAATTATTAAGTAATTCATTTTCATTTAAGCAACATTTCATTTAAGTGACATTTCATTTAAGTAACTCATTTTCATTAGTTCTGACCAACAGTTTTCTGTGATAGCAGGTTTGGTTTAGACATAAAAGCAGAAAATTCTTAGAAAAATTACTAGAAAACTGACTGAAGGAGAAAGGGAGTGAGAGTGCCATTGTCAGGATCACTATTCTATTTTTGTTAATTATTTCTATTGTATTTAAATGCCATGTACCAAAATACTTCAGGCACATCAGAAATATTCAAAACAAAGAAGCGTCAGAGAAGCTTCACAAGTGACAGTAAAGCTGAATTAAGAAACTAGGACACTATTACCTAAAAGCTACATGAATCCTGCATAAGAACCCATATTATAAATTAAATATAATACTTCTGCAAAATTTTATGTATAATTATGCTACAAGAGCACTTTGGCATGAAACTATGATGCAGGCCACACAAGGCTGTAAAGAAAGCATTGCTGGAGAACCATATTTGAGGTGGACAAAGGGAAGAAAGAGGTGAGGCACAGAGGGAGCTGGTGTGACTCATGAACCATCATACCATAGCAGAAGCCAGGCAGTTTGTTCTTCCAACCCATCTGGTTAGAAGGTCGTGCACACACATTCACACCCTCTTTAAGAATGTGCTCTGACAATGGTTGCATGCCCTCTTATATTCTTTTTCAATACATATTCACGAAACAAATGTTCAGTTCCAAAAATACCTAGCAGAAATTAAAAGTTATGAGCTGTATATTTATGGGGTGAAAAAAAAGTCAAGTCCAGAGATCATCAACACACATCAGCATCACCACCTGAATTAACAGGTGGACCACTGCATTTTCACAGAGCAAATCCACATAAACACATGATAAGTCTTGTCCTTTGAGTTCAGCAGCTGATGACAAGGCAGACTACCCTCTGTCTGGAAGAGTCACAGCCACAGTCAAGATCTAGATCTTACAGCAAAATTTTCTCACCAAGGCAGCAGAGCACAGGAAAGGAGCTCCAGTGCCAGCTCTGCCACCACCTTTCTGACAATTTTGGTCACAGCATTTCATGACAATCACCACTCTTTCCCCAGCCTTTGAGTCTGTGCAATCTATTCAGGTCACATACCCCATAGGGTCTACTGAGACTTCCCAGCATCAATCTGATACCACCACTACCATCATTTACTGCCACTGCATGAGATGAGGGGCAACACCATCCAGAGACAGACTCCCAAACACCTACAATCATGACAGACTTGTATGAACCAGATGGAGTCTCTCCTTATTTTGTGCAAAATTTCCTTCAGTTTGTTCATAGCTAGCAGCATCCAAATGACAAAATCTACTGTATCCCTCAGCTGAAACAAGAACAAATGTTTATCTACTTAACACAGAAAGAAATTGGAAACACAGAGAAGCTGAGTAGTTTTGCAGGCTACAGCACAATTTTACTGAAAGAACTTGACAAAACCAGTTCCTCTGCAACCAAGACTTAATGACAATACTACACACATTTATCATTTTTTTTAATCTAAGGTTTGGCATGTATGAAATATTGAAATAAACTGAGCTAAGAAACAAAATATGTGGAGAGCCACAAATGGGCCTTCTTTTGTTTGTTTTCTTGATTTTTTCCCTTATTTCCCACCTCTGCAGTGTCTGCCTGCAATGATTAAGTTGACAAATGAAGTTCTGACTACTAATTAAATTGAAAATAGCAGATATACTGTGACAGTGATCTCTCTCTCCCTCATGCATCACCAGTAACAGTGACTATGCTTGGTTTTCCCTGCTCAGCTATCCCTGAGCCCAATGGCACAAAGCACAGTAGCTGACCTACACCGAGGAGGGAGGGAGGGAGGGAGGGAGCCACTGTCTCGTCTCACGTATCAAGAGAGGACACGAGAGTTTAAACATGTAACTACCAAAGCCTGGAGCCATCACTGTGCTGGGGCAAGCACTGGGATACCACTACTTTGGCTTGTCCTTTTTTTCATCTGGCAGAGGCTAGTTTGTCCTGTAGGACACACCTCATAGCTCTGGGGACTGGGGAGCCGTGTGATGCTCCATGCATCCGTATGCATACATTTCTCATGTCAGCCTCACAAACCTGCTCCTGACATCCCATGGATTCTAGCAGTTCCATATTGGGCAAAAGGCAGTCAGAACAAGGGGAAGTAGTGGCAGGAAATCTCTGTCATCCATTGGGATAGCAGTGAAGGGATCACTTGCCCTGCAAGAGCACAAAGGAAGGATAGATAGATCTGGGCTGCAGTCATCCCTGCTTCCACCACCTAACCTTAATGGCCTTTTCTAACAATTGTAACCATTCCTCAGACTATCTACTGTCCTAATGATTCTTCCCATCCTGTGATGTTTTATTTCTTCTCCCTTGGTGCAGTTCGTTTCATCTCTATAACAGCAAAAATTTGAAAGCCACCCTGAATGCTTTGATTTTAAAGAAATGCTTGATGTATATGAGCTGTGAAAATTCTAATCCAAATCATCTCTGAAGTTGATGATTTAATAGCCAAAGAAAAATTTGTTCAATTGTTCTCATTGCACCACCTGCTTTTTTGGGATGGTCTATGGCTTTTCTTTCAATATGTTTGCAGGAGATGACTCTCACAGACAAAAATTGCAAGTATTTGCAGTTTAAAATGTCAGTATGTTGATTTACCTATATAGACTATACATACATATAAAAATACAAACATATTTTATGACTGGTAATAATATAATTTGTGTTTCCATTTGAGTCAGCTGAGGTTTTCATTTTTTCCAGATTTTGGTTTAGTTAATTTGATTTCAATATTTAAGTATTCTCTTACAGAATTGTCTTTCTGGTTCCTTTTTCATTCACAACGAGCCACCCATACATTTCTTTCCTCATGAGAGAAAATACTTCAACAATGTTTTCCAGGATTTCTGAAAGGAAGAAAATTGTAACTAACCAAACTCATTTTAATTGTACTAAGTTGACAACCCCAAGAGCAGTGACAGAATAAGAATCTCTTACCAAAAAAGCCAACTACCTCTAGTTGGTGTTAATTTTGTCTTGCAAAATTTCCTTTTCATTTTGGAAAATGTAAGGAGTAACCAGCTTAATTTTGTAAAATACAATTTCTATTTATTTCCAGCAGGTCTCATCTAACTGAAGCCTTAAGTGAAGCTTTGGAAGTATCTAGGCATTCCTAACAAATGAAGGTGCAGGGTGACACATAGTCACTCTGACTGGAAGCTCTTTGGGTCAACAATTATTTTTCCATTCAGCGTTCAACCAGAGCTTCACACAACAGGAGCTGTGGAGGGCAAGCAGAGTAGAATCATAACAGCTAACTTAATTCAAGCCTCTTTTAGGAAAATACCAAGTGAAAGCCTATTGTTCGCCCTTCTTTTCAGTCTCACTAGAATGATGGACTCCTTTCACTCCAGGGAAACTTTTGCTGATATACAGGATGGGAAGTTGACGAGGCAGCTGGACCCATCCATGAAAAGTTAGAGAAGTGTCCCTGCTATAAAATGCCCCCAATCTTCCTCACACCTCTTTCTAACCAATTTAGTTTGCCTCACTCCTATGCATAGAAATATACTTTGCCCTTTAGTCACGCAATTTCAAGGTTGTACTCAAACACGTACTGGAAGATAAAAGCTTTAAATAATGTACATTCTCTCGTTGTCCTTTTCATCGAGATCACAGGTGCATGACCTCGTCCCCCAGAACAAAAAGCTGTTGTCATGGAAACAGCTCAGGATGCCAACTTGACAACAACTGACATTCAAACCAGGAGGGACACCTTGTCTCCTGCCCTCCCCCACCAAAACACTGTGTTACAGCAGGGGCCAAATCTGCAGTGTTTCTTCCTTGGCAAGGCTGGGATATGTTCTGCTGTGAGGAGGCAGTGCAGTTGGCTCCAGCCCCACATGGCCACTGCACCCCAAAAACTGCCTTGCTAAAACATCATCTGACACTATAGCTAAGAGTATCCTTTGCTTTCAATGTTTACTGAGATAAGGGGAAGAGGAGGCCACCTTTCTTAATGTCTAGAACAGAGAATCTTGTACCAGATCTCTCACACTGCCACTGAATCCGTTCCTTTCAGAGTGCCAGACAGATTGCTGTCTTCCTAGAGGAAAATCACTTCAGCCGTCTGCATTTCCGTTTCCTGCATGTAACATGGGGATAACTGTACCTATGGCAAGCCTCAGATAAAGAGCTTTCAGTAATCAGTATTGTAATCCATTTTTTTCCTATTCTATTTCCAGCTTTAGCAATACTATGGTAATTATTCACCATTTAGCCCTTCTAATTGAGTAATAAATAGTCCAGGAAGCAGGAGACAGACTCCTGGGCAAACATGTTGAAAAAGTGGATGCACATTCCAGAGAGAAATAAACTCAAGGGAAAGGTCTCTTACATATATTTTGTCCCCCAGGAGATTTAATTGGAATGAACTATATGGTTAAAACACATGCGTACTCTTTGCCTCCTTCACACCTAAGCATTGAAGAATGTGTGAAATGTGGTACATAACTTTAAAGGAAAAAATAAACAGTTTTGTGTGTACATACATATCTACTCAAACACACCTATATATAAATATCTATATATATATCATTGTGGCTGGGGGAAGGGAAACATACAACAGCATTTACTTTCCTGGAGGCTTGTGCATATTCTTGTGCCTGAATGCTGTCTTGTGATCTCTACATAACCTTTGAAACACAAGTGCATATTTCACCCTTGCAGACTAGCACAACCATTTTTTTGTCATTCCAATTTCATTTCCAGTGCGGTGTGGACTGCGGGCTCAGCAGTCACTGGAGTCTGAAGTGACTCTTGGGACCTCCTCACTGTTCTATATGCAAATGGCCCTGCACCTGGGCAGCCGAGCGGGCTTGCCGACAGTTTAGTTATGCAAATCTGATTGATCGAGAGCATATTGCAGAAGAACACACGCAGGCCTGAGACACTGGCAGCTATATTTCACTGGCTAAATTCCCGAAGAAAGAAAAAAAAATTAAATGCCAAGCATTTTGATGCATATTCCTATCAACCCCTGAAGTGCTCTAGCGTTTATTTCGGTATGTTTTCAACACTTTGCTTAAATGTTGTTAATGCAATTTCTTGTGCTATTGCTGAATTCACAGAAGGGCTTGTTTTCTCTGGTTTTGGCTGTTTGGTTTGGTTTTTTTTTTCAAACAACCCTCAAAAAGACCCAACAACAAAGGGACAAAGAAAGACCCGAAACAACAACAAAAAATAGTTGCTATGATGTCGCAACACAGTAGGTCTGTCAGATTATTTGAAATAATTCTCCAGGCAAATGGAGTAAATGCAGTGTTAAAATATAATTAGGTCTTACAGTACAGAAGAGTGCAAAGAAACTGATGTACTAGCACAAGTTGCCCAGACTTTATTCTTTCTGCAACAAAAGGTAAAACAAACAGAGGGAATGTAGATTACATACTGTCACCCAATGTTGAAAGCACTTCTCTATTTACTAAACACTCTGTATGAAAAGGCAGGGAAGGAAAAGAAAAAATAAGATAGAAAATAAAAGAATCATCTGGGATCAGCTTAAAATAATAAATTCATTTTTTATTTAACAGAAAAAGAAGAAAATAAAAGAAAAAGTGACAACCCACCTATGTGTGTGCATGTGGAAACCTCTAATAGAGAACACGCTTCAGGCATCAAGTTAATCTCGGTTTATTGCATACAACTGATTTATCTTCATTTATAAATGAGTGGTGAGCCCTGGTTCTAATATTTGCATTTCTTGTAGTTGTGTTTATGTACTTTAATGCCTTGGGGAGCCATTCATGGCGTTGAAATAACACGATTTTTATTTTCTTTTCCCAGTTTTTCCAACAGCACATACAGACTATTTCAATGTTTGAACACTGTTAAAGCCACTGGGTAGAGACATTAAATGAGACTTTTCAATCACTCATTTTATCTTTTCGAAGTCACAATGTGATAGAGGTTTTCAACAGCAAGAGGGCTAATCAGACTAAATTCTGAACATACATTTTTATTGATTTGATGTTGGGGTTTTTGTTTGTTTTTTTGTTTGCTTGTTTGAAACAGTCTCTTCTCAGGCAAGTTTTGGGGTTGGTGGTTCCACAGCTAATGACACAGTTGCACAGATCCCAAAGCAGAGAAGCTGTCTCCAATGGTATGCCTAAAATTACTAATGTAGCAGCCAGGTCTCAGTTGGAGCCACAAAGCATTCCACAAAACAAATTGTTACAATAGGCCACTAGACAAACACCTATTAGTCTAGTCCTACAGAATGTGAATTCACAGAAATTCTCCCAATAAAATATATTTCCATTGTGGATCAGTGCATAAAGTTCCATACCTCAGAATACTTTTACATAAACAGCAATTAAAATATGTATTATTTTATTTAACTGGAAAAGCAAAAGTATTTGATTTTTAATCTCAGAGTTAAATCTGCCTTAATCACAAGAGGACCGTGCACAGAACAAAATTCCTCAGTAACAGAAGATTGTCCAAAAGCACTCTTAGAAATCCCCCTGAGAAATATAGTTAAAATTTCTAGAGAGAAGCCCAAGTTATCTAAAGGACTTGAAAAGCCAAGCAACCCTGCTGGAGCAATGTTAGAGCACATCTTATTGAATAGAAAACATTTCTCTGCACGTTAAGTTGTATTGCCTTTGGCAGAAACTCTTCAACTGCAAATTTGTCCAAGGAATGACATACAGTACACATCAGAGGAGTAATGAAGGAAAGAGGCTTAGATGGGCACTTTGCAGCTGACGGGGAGCCGTTATTGAGCCTTGTCTGCTGCATTTAGCAAAAGGGGGGAAAAAAACCCAACAGAAACAGAAGGACCATCTTTGTGTGTCCCCAGCTCTTACTACCATCTCTTTAAAATAAATAATTAAATAAATAGTGAAAAAAATAGCCATCTGACAAGCAAAGCCTAGCCAGAGGGTCAAAAATGAAGATCCTGAGAAAGGTCAAGTTTAATCTCTACCCACGATGCCCTACTGCATCCCTCACAACAGCTGACTAACAAAAGGGGCTCAGCACTGTGACTGACAGAATTCTTAATTGTATCCACTCATTCATGACAATTTGATTAAAATATTACGCCAAAGTCTCACCCCCTGTTTGCTTCGATCCTCCAAATCTAATTTTGAATTTTCAGAAAGGAGATTACCTCCACAAGCATGACTGGGATGCTATTAACTTCTACTTAATCTTTATTACTGATGTGAATTTAACATATGTATGGCTTCGTCTCGCTCCTGTTGTTTTCTCTCTAAAGTAACGTCTAGGCAATATACAAGTGGCGGACATTAATTTTCACTTTGATATTCTGTCATACCAAAGCTCATACTTTCATATGAAAATTTAAAGATGTACACTCTTAATACCATGGCACAATTAGACTGCATTAAAAAGAAAAAAAGCCCAAACATGCACTTGCTTCCTCCACTCACCACCAAAGAAAAGAACAAAGCCTGCTGAATAGAACTTCAAAGTATTATAACTTTTCACTGTTACCTCCAGCTATATGCCCTTCATTAGAGGAGCTGTTCCAAGGACTGACAAGAACTGGTAAATTCTACTTAATGCCAATAATGCAGTTGTGAAGAAGTCAAGGAAGCAGTCAAAATTTCTTACCAATTTGGATTATTCCCAAATTTATGAAACTAGTAATTGAATATGGCCATTGTTACCTGTGTCCCCATTTCAAAATAAATTTGAACAAAAGATACTATTTAATCTTCAAAATGCTTACTCTACTCCCACACTCCTTTTCTCACCACAATTAACACAACAAATTGACACAACCAGCTGCAATTATGTTTGCAGGAGTATTCACAAACCTATTCAACATGAAATATTTCTAATAAATAGTCTGGTCTCGAAAAGAATTCCACCAAAAATATTATTTTATTTCCTTCCCTTTTCCCCCAGAGGATCAGAAACATCTCTTTTGATATCTTCTTTTGCAAAATATTTTTTGTCATTTCTGTCCATGTCTACTTTACTCTTATCATAAAAAGAGAAGCAATAAATAAATCTTCCTAAATTCAGATGCTGTGACTTCCTAATTTGCCTGTCCAACTGCTGCTCCCATCAGCAGGGGAGTATTTGGACTTGATTCAAACTTGAGGGAGGATATCACCTCCAGTCATTTAACATGTATACCACTTACAAGGAGTTGTAGAACTACCCTAAGTTTCTCAAATCCCATACTGCTTGGACGATGAGGGATAGACTGATATCTAGAAGTAATGTCTGGAAGAGGTTTCTCAGAATCCTTTTCCACAGTTCTTATATTTTGCTCAAATAAATATTTGGAGTACTGTTCAGAATTTGGGTTTTGTCCAGTCAAGGAAAATAATCTGTATTTCTATATTAAAACTATTATCAGCATTTCCCCAGCACTGAATCTATACTCATACTCAAAGTATTTAAAACACTTCTTCCACCTGTGTGTACAGGACTACAGGCATATTCTCTCTAGCTTGTTCTTTCTGTTCCTAACACTGTCATGAGACTCAAGAACCTCTAGATAGGGGAACAGCAGCAAAAAACATCCATGTCTTGCAACAACTTTCAAGTTTTCCAGAGTATTTCCACTGCAGCTGCAGAAATACAAAAATTGTCTGAAGTTGCATCATGACTGCAACAATACTAATGAACACTGAAAATACGAATCTCACTCGTCCATCCCAGAGAAATCCCTACTTCAACTGATTTCACCACAGCTTTTAGAGGATTGATAAATAAAGGACCACAGTAAGAAAAAGAAATGTGCAATGGGACTGCCAATCTCATCCTCACAAAGGACCCTGCTCTCCAATTCCAAATCTCACAATTTGTTTAATCCTTGGTATGAAAATACAACATATCAATGCCTGAAAGCTTCTCAATGCCATCAGGAGTACAGATGCAACAGACTGAGCACGTCATGGTCAGCTTTGCTACCCAGCAGTGACCCAGGAAAGGGTGGATAAAAATGTGATCATGAGCTCTGCTTCTCCCTTGCAAATGAACAGTAGAAGTCCTGCACCCTCAAAGACCAAAAAGTCCATTTCTTGTTAGAAGCACGGGAAATGGAAATGTACACATTTTGTTCTCTGAGGACACCATGTTTTCTTGGAGTTTTCTGGATAATACAGACCAGAAGCTGAGCAGCACAGCTGTATTGCAAGTGCAGACTTTTCAGGACAAGTTAAATAGATAGTAGCTTTAGTCTGTTTAAAGTCACATTATCTGTTTATACAGAGATATCACTAGAGGCTCCTCTTTCTTTTGCTAGATATTTAGCAATTGTAGAATAATCCAGTTTCCTGAAAACTGTGTCCCCCAGTTTTCAGTAAACCACTGCTGGGAAGACATGCACTGTCTGTGCAGGCAGAACAACACAGAGATCTCCCCCATATCCCATATGGTCACTCAGCACACTTAATGACACTAACAAATACTTACTTTGACTCCCTCCCTCCGAGAAAATGCATCCCCAGCCACCCATCTCAGCCTCCTCCACAAGTTTTCTACTCCACAAAAGTCAGCAAGCAGTTCCTCTGTTGCCACAGGACCAAAGTATCTAGACCCAAACTTACCTCCTAGGTTTGAGCAAGTGTGTTTGCACAAGTGCAGGGCAATAAAATCACCAGGCACTGTCTCAAGAATTCAGGTGAGGGAGAAAAAAGACTCACTGTCTCTGAGGGACACCACACCTCACCACACATGGCCCTTGTGAGGCCACAGGTTCTATCTCAGGATTCCCAAGTGAAAAATCCCTCTAATAACAAAATAAAGTCCCTGATATTTTTCACCCTAATTTTGACACCGGCAGTGGCTATGTTTTTAAGTTAAATCTATGTGCAACACAAAAATTACTAAGTGTGGAGGGAGAGATGGCCACATACAGCATGTCAAACTGCATTTCTCTGACTGGTAAATCTCCATGGAAAGGGGCCACTTAGTGGTTATCTGCCCACAGTCCTGGATATCAGACTGGAAGCTACTTCCAACAACTCCAGTCTACTGAATGCCAAATGGAACGTCCCACATCGCCTAAGACATGTCTCTAGAGAACTGTAGCCAAAGGGTCACCAGATCTGGTCCTTCCCCCACCCATCTCTAAAATTAGAAGGGGATTTTTCCCTTCCTGTAGTCTTCGCAGTTTTCTTTTTCATCTCCAAAGGTCATGGAATATTACAGGACTTGTGGAATTACAGCAACAAAAACACAGATAAACACTTGGTCATGCTGAGCCTCACTGTAGCCAGCAATCACATTAATGCAATGCTTGCTCCAACATGCCTGAGCTCCCCACAAGGTTTCTCTACTGGGCAACTGGTGGTGAGAGGGAAAATAGTCAAAAGGCTAATGGGAGCAGAAATAAATACATAAATAAATAAATAAATTACAGCAGACTGAAGAACCTAAGCTTTAAATAAAGAGGAAGAGCATCCTCCTATGTGGTCCAAAGACAGAGAGTAGAAGCTAAATATACCAGGGTTTTAAAGTTTCCAGATGATTGTTTCTAAATAGGCATAAAGCACTTTGCAAATTCATTTTTACCACTGTATACACAGAAAAACTTCACTGATTTTCTGAACTGAGAGGACATCACCTCTTTCCATGTCTGGAGGTTACATACCCTTATAGGAAGAACCTCAGGCATTAGCTCTTTTATGGAATTTACTTAAAACAAGGAAATGAAAACCAAACAAACCACCTCTCCCTCCCCACACACATCTCTAGATGTCCATTTCCAGTGCTAAGGCAGGACCTTTGTTAGGAGTTTCTGTCTCTTTGAAGGATAATACTAAGCAGTTATTGTTTTTCTAAATATAACTCGGAGTTTTCAGTTTATTTCTCTGGTATCCAAAGAACAGAAATCAAACTGGGGGGAAAGAGAATAGGACACCCCGCATACACTCCAAGTCCCAAAGCAAACTTGACAGGTCCTTAGGAATTCAACTATCGTTTGAATAAAACCAGCCTGCTTTCTCTTCACCGCATGCCAAATGGTTTCCTGTCATTTCCAGTAGGATTTTTTTCTTTTTTTTTTGCCAGTTCACAACTGCCTTCTATTGTCAATGCTTTGAATAGCCAACAACGATTTAAAGTGGTGGGCTCCTATCAGCATTGTTCTCCTGTTCAGAGGCACAGAGAACAAGAATACATCTATGTTTTCCATACAGTGTAGAAAAATGTAATTCTCTGTTTAGTGTCGTATCAACAGCTCGTGTCCCAATTCACCGCCATGGGCAATGAATGACAGACTGTGCTGTCCATCCTGACAATGTGACCAAGATATCTGTGGTCGAGCCTGCTATATCATTTTTCCCCTTTCCAAAAATGTTGCCAGAGAAATCTCCTATTTTTGTTCCTTTATTTGTTTCTTTATCTAAATACAAAGTAGAGATAAAAATGAAATTGAGTTCATTAAACAAGCTGCAAATAATGTCTTGATAGCACAGGAAATGTTACATTCCCCGCAATTTAACATTGCAGCATGTGCTCTCAATGGAGCACGGATTTCTTTATAATACTAATAAAAATAGCTGTAGTCCCATTCTTTCAACAAAGGCTTCCCCCCACCCCAGCAATTCAGCAGAATATATCTTATTTTCTAGTATAAAAAAGTTTCCTTTATAGGTAGCAGGCACATCACAGTTAACAATATGTAGCTGAAGGGTGATTAACTCCAGGTACCATAGGTCTGGAACTGGCAATAAAGAGGTAGCTTGGAGCTGTGCACTGGAAACAGCATTTATTCAAGAGAAGAGGAGAAATGAAACAAAAGTTTGACAATGCTAGAAAAGAAATGTAAGAAATAGGTTGAGGCAGCTATGGCACAGCAATGATTTACATGCCGTTAACGTACTGTGGCTGTATGTTTTGTTCAGGACAATATTTAAATAAAAGCAGCGTTAGCCTTGGCAGCCTGTGTATTAACACACTGAATTTATGTTGCCTCCAAGGTAAAGAGCATCTTCTTATTGTAACATATACAGGAATTACAGTGTCGAGAGCATCTTTGGCAGTATATTCTACCTTAAGCAGAGCTTACTGGATTTGTTTCAATTTATTTTTATTTTTCCATCATTTCTTGCGTGTTTTCATTTGTTTCTAAGTTGTTGAGTATGATGATAGTATTTTTCTTTTTACTGCTTCAGACTCAAAAACATTTCCAGCAGAGGAAAGAAGTACATTTACACAGGCAACAAAGGAAAGGTTTTAGCTTAACAGATGGTTGGAGTTGATGGAGTAGGGAAGTCGATGGAGTAGAGGTATCCAGGCTGCAGACCTGTGGCACAAGAATTTTCCTATCATGCAACGGCTGCCTTTATATGAGCTGCAGACCGGTGCTGTGGAGAACAGAGACAACGGCACTGTCTCTGAACAGGCCTTTTGACACTCTGCCAGCATCAGTGTCATCCCTGTCTTGATCCTCCTTTGTGCTTTACATGGGTCTCCCAAAACTATCTGAGCTGCCAGGTAATGTTGGTCATAGGGGGATCTTAGCAGCTGGATGTTTTGTGACAAATGACACAGAATCAGCAACAGTACATGACCTTTATGGATTCTGGCTGTCTCTTAGAAGAATGTGAAATATTCACAATGAAATACAAAACCTACTTGAAATTCAAGTTGCTCCTCAGACAATTACTATGGAACCAAAAGACCTAAGTGCCCTGTATTGGTAAGATATTTATATTTCTACTGCTCCCATAAAGTTCTCTGCCTTGTGCATCATTATAGAAAATAACAAGAAGCCAGAGCTTTTTTAAGTACAAGGCCGGTCCTAGATGACTGTCTGAAGTACAGATGAATGACAGTGAAAAAAGCAATCCCAATGGTAGCAATATGATCTGGAGGCATAGCCTTGGAGCAGAGGTGTGAAACCTTCAGACTCAGCCAAAATAAACCATTGCTACTGTGGGGGGGAGATGTGGAGAAAAGGCACATAAAATTCAGGCATTAGTTTAGAAAAGCAATGCAACATTTGCTACAAACTTCTGAACAAAGCACACCGAATCAGCGATATAAGTAAATCATAACCTCTTCTGCCTCCCAGAGCAAAAAAGTTAATCATGTTAGGTCCCTCTGAACATCTGTCATCCTCCACAATATGGAAAAGGGTGAGTTTTAGATCAACAGACTGCAGCTCTGTCAGATCAACTAAAAGGAACTCAGTGACATACTTCAAGGGCCTCTTCTTCCTCTTCCTTCATGTGACATGCCCCCTTCCAGTTTAATTGAGAGTAGGCTTCCGTGCACAGATTCCTTATTCTATTATTTAGCATCACAGTCAGAGGATATAATTCTGGGCATTAAAAGTTTGTTGTAGGGAAATTAACAATCCCTCTAGGTTTAAGACCTCTCCATGTGCTGTAATATGTCTGGTGGGACAACAGGCAGATAACAGGACTGGAGTTCTGTATTTGGCAGAATTCAATGAGTCAGTTTCTTAGGTAACACTAATGCCACCACAGAAAGTGAGGTATATGGGCCTAGGGCAGATGGAATTTTTTGTTTAAAGACATCAGCTGTAACATGAAAAAGGAAAATTTAAAATTGTAATAGATAACTGCCTCTGCAAGAGCAGAAAAAATATCTTCTTCAACTCTGATGACTGAGAAGCAGCTTGGACTGCAATCCAGCGGTTCTACACACTCCCTCAGCTCCCCTACTAGCAATTAGGAAGATATAAAGGACTACACCCGTGCCTTCATTGCCAAAATAGTTGATTTCATCGCAAGACAATTAACATATTTCACCAACACTCTCACCAAGGCATGGAACAAGTTTCTTCTTTAAAACACTATATAGGCAAAATCAACACCGTAGACAGCATCATTATTGAAAGGTTCCCCTTTCAATAAAAGGTTCATTGCTTTGTTTCCAAAAGGATTTTGAAGAAAAAATAATAAATGCTCTCTATGTCATTACAACATAATCTACGTTTTATTGATCTGTACACTCCAGTCCAGGCCTGAGAGCTCTTTTGGGTACTGTTGTCATCAACAGCTCCGGCAGTCACTGAAACATTTACTCCCTCAAATAAAATAAAGGTTTTCTTCCCAAATCAGGTTCAGTTCATCTGACAGAGGCTCCTAGATGCTAGGAGACGGTACAAAACCTTACACTGGAACAGCATTCTTTTACAATTGTGAAGAACACTGGCCTCTGAGATAAAAATTGATGTTGTTTAATTACTCTCTAATTGTATTTTCTTTCTTTGCAAAAGATGAAATGTTGTTGCCACATACAAAATGCATATAACTTACTGTATAACTTACTGTAGCTGATTATATATTATCCACAGGCCTTGTTTTCCTTTTCCAAAAAGAAAAACAATTCTCTATTCAAATACTTGACTTTTCTCCTTGGCCAGTTCCTCAAAATTGAAAAAAAAAAAAAAAACAACCTTGCTAGTAAAATTCTTAGAATTCCTCACACCAACAAAAAGCATAATTTTAAATTAACAAAATACCCACTTAGAATATACAAGAGATAGTTCTGATGACATGTCTTGGAGGTCAGAATGTAAAATGTTGGTAGTTTAAAAGGCTGGAAAAAAGAATCCAGCTGTACCTGTGTTACTGCCAGAGTTGAAAGATATGAGTACTGAGCTTAGCAAGGAGAAGGATAAAGAGGGCTTCAGTCAAATTATAGGTATGCATAAAGGAAAAAGACTTCTTCTGATTGTAAAAGTAGTCTAAATCAGAAGACAAAAAATGGTATCAGATGACAGGCAGAATATGTACTGATAAATGCAAAAGACAAATAAGACACAAATTTTGAAAGCAATTGAAAGCAATTGAATATTGAAGCATCCTGCTTCATGACAAGATCTCATCATGATGATCCTCAAACCAAGTTTAACCAGACAGTTTTGCTGAAGGATATTCTTTGACTCAGGAATCATCCAATAAAGTTCTGCAACTCATGCTATGTATGACTAGTAGGATGATAGACTAATCTGTCACAACAGTCCCTCCTAGACTTAAATTCTTTAAGAATTTGGAATTATCACAGCAACCATCCTCCTCTCTCCACCTGATGGTTATTCTGTGGGAGAATGACATAACACATTCCTGAGAGTTATCGAAAGCTACTGCCCAGTCACAAAAACCTGTGAAAAGGCATGAGGTAAGGCAAAATCTGGGCTGACAAACTGACCTCCAGAGTGAAGCACAAGTTAAAAAAAGTTTTTTTCAGATGAACTGATGCAAGAGCACAAGTTCGAGCACAAACACAAAGCACATGCTGATTATAATATTATATGATTTAAAATATTCCTTCAGGTGAGGTTTTAATAACACTTAAAAAGCCCTGGCAGCTCCCTGTCAAGGTATGTCCGTGTTACTAAGTTGTAAAGCAACTGTCTTGCTCATAAAACAATCCAAACTGGAAAACACTTGGTGGACAAAGCCAAGGACAGCAGAAGTCACCACTGAGCCCCATTTTCATGATGTGTTGAGATGTGGCTCCTAGCTTTGATGACTTGCATGTTCATGCAATTCATTTTCATCCTGCTGAAAGATGAACAAATAAATACTAGGCAAAGAGAAACTCTGCAAGGAGGAAGCAACACTGACAAGAGCATCACTAGGACAAATTTCCCAAGTCACTCCCAGAGCGGAACACTAGAGCTACAGTAAGTGAGAGACAAGATGACGATCTGTAAAAACCTTCTGTCGCTATGTCAAGTGAATGCAGTGGCACCATTTCATGCCTGCATTCCAGCCAGTGTTTGAGCTTTTCTCCAACCTTCTCTGAGGCAAATTCTGTGTTCTGCTATAACTTTCTGCTCTCCTCACCCGTACATAATTTACATCCCTTCATCTGATTTTAACCTGATACTAATCTATTATTTCTTTTCCAGGAAGTTCATCGTAGTCATGGATTGATATTTTTTTTTGTACTCTGCAATTCAGTTCTCCATTCTTGTGTTGTTTCACACACTCCCCATCTCGTTACTATACTTCCCAGCTTTCTGGTTTTCTTTCTTGTACTCCAGCTCTGTATTCTAGATACAACTGATTTTGCTTTCATCATCTTTTCTTAGGATCATTATGATGTTTGCTACATATTTTTTTTTATTTTTCCAGCTTGGTCTGTTCAAAAATCTTATACTATGGAGCCTTGTATTTTCCTTGGCAAACTGGCCAAGTTTCTTAAGATTATAGTAAATTTGTCCCAGCCAGTCAGAACAAAAACCTGACTTTACTCCTTCTGTTATCTGAGTTCTTGGTTCATCTGCATGTAAGAGCCTACATAATTAATTTCATTACAGCCTATGAATCTGATTATTTTCTACAGTTCCTCTCACATCTGTTTTGATAGGATAGCATAACGCTTGAGACCCTTCAACATGTTTAGACTGAAAGCTTTTCTTGGAAGTCTATCTATCTTCTTCACAAATACTTACCATTTGCACCTGCTCTTGGTCACAAAGTAATTTATTAAAAACACCCTAAAACTAAAAAAATATCCAGAGACTTTAAGTATTTCCCAATTTTGAAATGTATCACAGATTGCAGGAGCACACTGACAGACCTCAAGACAGTTTGCATTAGTCCACTCAGCCCTGCATGCTGCTATGTCCAGATTACACAGAACATGTTTAAACTCCATGTGTTGCATAGCCTGAGTTGGGAGGCAACAATCTTGCCACAAAAAAATGGAATAATCATGTCAGGATTGAAAGTGAATGGAACATGTAATATTTCCTTCATGTTCCCATTAATTTTTTGTCTTTTGTCTGAAAATTCAAGCAAGTTTGAAGCCCCATTGCTCTGACTGCTCCATGTGACTCCCTCATGTGATCCAAGGAGAACTAGAAGGCAGCAGAAGTCCAAGCCTTTTCCAAGTCCTATATTAAACAAACAAGACAACTTCTGTGTGCTTTGCTGCCTGCAGGGCAATATCCCTTACTGCAGCACTAGATCTCAAGCTCCAGGATGCTTTCTCACACATCTTTATTCTCTACTTCCCAGCTCCCAGGATGGTACAGAGCAAGATGTTGGGTACTGTTGAGAACTAAGGGGTTGGAGAGGGGAAAGGGCTACACAGTACTTACACTGCCAATGGCCAGCAGCTGTAATGAGAGAGCAAAGACAGCTGAGGTTATAAAAGCTTAGCCAAACTTTCTGCACATAGAATAGGTAACCTATTTACTTTTAAGGGTTAACAACAACAACAAAAAATACTCTAAAGAGGTAAAACTGGGAAGATGGATATATGTCTTCAATAACAAGTGGACTGGCATGACCCTGGCAACGTAAAGCTCCCTACAGTAGCTCTTTCTCTGTCATCTTAGATATCACTTATTTTAATAACACATTTACTGATGAGAGTAAAACTAATGTAGCATGAAGAGAAGGATGGAATAGAAGGCATCTTATTTGTCAATACATCGTCACTGTCACCCTGCTTTGGTAATAAGGTGAGATATGAACAGCAGTCTGATTTTCAAAGACACCATGCACCAGCATCTCTTCATTTTCACGTGCTAGTGAGGGAGATCAGAAGTGCTGAAAAAATGTTGTCATTTATTGGTTTTTTTCTCCTATAACTTATACATTTGTTGTCAATAACTTTATCCATTTGAGATTAATTTTACAATCTATTAAAATAAAACATTTATGTAATAAATATCCTAGTCTTATAATTCTACCATTATATTGATATTTTAGGTACTTTCCTTATAATACAGCTCATGTTAATAAGACTGATATTATTTTTCAGAAAGCACAAACTCTCCGGTTGGAAAAAAGAGTTTGAAAATACAGCCTTTGAAAACAGGTAGGACAATATTTTGCTTTATGTCTTTGGAGTAAAGAGATTTGACGCATGATTTTTGAAAATCTGAGGTCAGGAACAATTTCCAGATTGTTTTACTAAACCACAAAGTAATAATAATAATAATCAAAATCTTAGACAAAAGTTATTCTGTTGCTGCTACTGAAGAGAGATTTACCTCTATTTCCCAGGGATTACCAATATAATAGTCTTTAATAACCTGCAATTGTCAGACAAGCATATTTTATTCCTGCACTTTAACAATAGCCCAAAAGTGCCAAAAGCATTTGTATTTATCTTCAGCCAGTGAAGTAGATGGCAAGACCAGAAGGAGCTTTATCTAACTATAGCTCTGATGCTTTACAATTGTCTTAAATATTTCAACAGAGATACCTCAGTGTATTTCCCTGGCTACCAATGATTTGCCAAAGGTCAATAACTTTAGCTTTAAAACCCAACTGATTTCTAAAGATTTTCTTGCAGTTGAGAGACTAATCCAGACTCTTATAAACATATTTATGAAATAAGAGCAAGGGACTTCAGCCTGGCAGTTTGGAATGTAACACCATTTTGTATCTATATTATTTTTGGGATTAGAAACCATTAATTTCTAAAATTGTGCTGTGGAGCATAAGTGGCAACAGCTGCAGCTATCTGTTTGCTGTCTTTCCACATGGGCTATTTTCTGTGCAAGATATGCATGAAGAACACAAATAAATGGGGTGCTACCTCTTTAGACAGGGCCTGGCAAATTTAAAATAAAAAACTAAAAAGCATAAACCATGTTTGCCTTAATATGATAAACTTAGGTGTTAATAAAAATGGCATCTTAAGGCAGGTCCTTACACACTTCCTGTTTCTGTAATCAATCCTTCTTCATGCACAAATACAATGCCTCTTCTTATTATGTCACTACTGTACACAAAACATTTCATGCATAAAATATTAATCCCAGACACAGGTCTCTGAGAGAATGATTGTACTGGCTAAAGGAAGACAGAGAGAGAGAGAGGTTTCTGACTACAGCCCTAGTAATGCTTTCCAGTCCCAAAACAAAACCGCAAATATATTTAAGCTCATGACTTTTCAATAGCACATAAAAGCAAATCTTTGGACAGTTTAATGATGTGGACAAGATGACTGAGAGAATCAGAATGAGACACACTATATGTCCCTTTCAAATTTGATCTATAAAAACCCAAAATAAACCAAACTCAGTTACCTGGGTATTCTTTCTACTTTAGTTTTCACAAAACTTACCTTTTTAAAGAATTTATTCCAAAGTGAATCTCGGGAGAGTAAAAGTTTTGATTCTTGCCCACTAAGGGGGGGTTCAGGGTCAGGATGGGAAAAGAGGGAGTAAAAAAGAAAAAAAAAATAACCTCAATGAACACAGCCTTTAAGCCTTCAAAAGATTTTTATTGTTAAGAATTGTCACTCCTTCTTTCACAAGTTCAGAATACTGCACAGTCAGTAAACCATTGAAATATAAATATCTAACACACAGTAATTCAATTAGGCGAATCAGGCATGTCTCTACTTCTCTTCATTCTTGATTGTATTATGGACTATGTGAACTGTGCCCCATGCCAGGCCCTTGCTCCCCCTTGCATCCAGATCCAGACTTTGGCTGGAGCATGCTTTTCCCCTGTGGTTCACATTTCCTTGGCAGTTGAAGCCACAATGCAGGGGGCAGAAAAGGTACAACTATTTCTTGCCATAATACCAAGTCAGAACATGGTTGAGGTTTTACAGTATTAGGACAATTTCAATTCCTTCAGTTTAGTCCTAACCTCAGATCTACTGGTTAAGAAAGGGACCCATGAAAGACTTTTGTCTTCCACAGAAAGACCATCCTCCAGAGTTAATTACTCAGAGCTTCATCCAAACCATTACTAAATATTTTCCCTACTGAAACCTCATTTTCTTTTCTTGCCAGAGAACTTTGCAGTCTAAGAGGCCTACATAGAAAACTATGTAAAGAAATCTTTTCAAAGCAGTAGTCCATCTGCTGCCAGTGGGATAGTTCACCTGAATAAAGAGTTATAAGCACAATATAGTTCAACAATAGAAAATGTTTTTCAGCAGATACAGCTTTGCTAGACTGCAATCATTCCTGATAATCCCTCTGTGGTGGGCTGACCCTGGCTGGATGCCAGGTGCCCACAAATCTGGTCTCTCACTGCCCTCCTCAGCTGGACAGAGGTTTCCTTGACCAAGGTTAGGACAGGGACCCTGATCCAGCACAGGCTTCCTACAGGGTCACAGCCTCCTTTGGGCACCCACCTGCTCCAGTGTGGGCTCCTCCAAGGGCTGCTGGTGGATCTCTGCTCCCCTGTGGTCCCCCAGGGGCAAAGCTGCCTCACCATGGTCTTCACCATGTGTGAAGCATCTCTTGCCTCTCCTTCTGCACTGACCTGAGGGTCTGCAAAGCTGTTCCTCTCACACATTCTCACTCCTCTCTACAGCTGAAGTTGCAGAGGTGCAGAAACTTCTTCCTCCTCTTAAATATGGTATCTGAGAGGCACTATCAACAGATGGGCTCAGCCAGTGGTGGGTCCAGCTGGCATTGGCTGCCCTGGACATGGCGGAAGCAGCTCACAGCTTCCCACAGAAGCCAGCCCTGTAGACCCCCCACTACCAGAAGCTGGCCACACACACCCAATGTACACCCTTTGGAATATGCCAGACAGTTATTCTCTTGTCTCATTGCCTACAGTTTCCAGAACCTTCTAGATATTTATTTTACTCTTTTTTCTTTTTAAGTGATTCTCTCCATCTTCCCATTTCCATCTCTATTATTCTCCACTTACTGACCTCTGAGGTCACACACTGCAGTCCCAGAATGGTTTGTGGTGTAGAAGTGGTGGTTTCACCTCTGGATTGTGAAGCAGTGCTTTACACACACCGGCCACAGAAAACCACATTTTAAATAGAAATTAAAGGCTGGTCTACAATATGAAAAACGTTACATTGAGAAGAGGCATGTACTGCTGGAACAAAAAAACCCACTTGTGCTCAAGTATTGGTTGGGAACAATGTCCAATTATAGGCTTCTCTTGCAAAATAAATTAGAACTTCACTGGGGGTATCAGCAAATTACCTGCCAGAAAACAAGCTATTTAATTTGATATCAGTAAGGCTAAAGGAATATTTAGCTCCATCATTTCTGTATGAAATGACGTTTTAAGTCCTGCAGTATCAAGATGCTAAGAAATGCTTAAACAGCCAATAGTCACACAACTTGCTACCTTTTGCTATGTGGAATAATGCATGGAAGATTTCCAAAGCTCCACCACAGGATTAATTACAGACTCATCACAAAATTCTAAAACCACAATACTTAGGCAGCTAAGCAAAAGCAGCTCTCTAATAGATTTAATCAACTGTAGGGTAAACCCTGAAAATATGATGTAAAAAGAGAACAATGAATTTGAGTAGGCTATGATTCTAGTCACTAGGCTTTTTTATTGGTGAAAAAAAAGCACTGATTTATTACATGCATCCCCCAGCAATATTCTAAATACAGTGTTTAAATATAATTTTAAAATATTTAAAAGTGACAAAACTCATGCTTCCTTTATACTAAAGACTGAAAAAAAATAGCTTCTCAACCTACTAAAGGTGATCTTCCTTGCCAGAAGGACTCCTACCAGGAAATGCAAGGGTAACTTATCTGAAAGTTTTCTAACTGTTAGAGGCCATAAATGTCACTCCTTACTGCTGGCACCAGGCTGCCATTTAGTTCTCAGAACAGAGAATAGGGTGTGCCCTTTCCTAAATTTGTTTAAGTGTCTAAGACTATTACCTTGGTCACTTGGTCTCTCTCACACACAGTACATTATTTTATAGCACAAACAAGTGCACTAGCACACCCAAACCCTCTTAAAACCAAATAAATATGAAAAGGACCTGACAAAACTCACTGTCAGTTAGCAATTAGTTGGTTGTTTTGATAATCACATTAGAGAAGGGGTATCCACAGAAATTCAATCACTCCAAAAATTAGTAGTATGCCAAAGGCTAAGGACACATAGACAAAGCAGTTCTGGAGCACAGGAAGGTTAATTTTCTCTCCCTCTCAACACCTACTTCCCTCCCTCAAGAAGGGAGATAGAACCAGGCCATTTCTCCCTCTAACATGCTAAAGCTTTCAAATAGCTCCCAGGCATTTTAGAAGCAGTTGTACAGTGTTTGCTTGCCACTTTCAATTAAACATGGTACAGCAGTCTGATGTCGCTGAGATCTACTAATAGGAAGAGTTTATTTAAGAGTGTTAAAACTCCAAACAAAGAACTGTCCTGAGAGGTCTGCATTTTCTGAATAAACACTGAGGCAGTTTATAGAGACAAGAACAGGGAGAGCAACATAAAGCACTAACGTTCTGTCTATAAACTCTCCCGACATTTGGTAAATGCAGATAATTTACTGCATGTCATCAAAATATTTGACTTGTGGGATTCAATAAAATTGCAGCTATGTTTGTGCATCTCCTTGGAAGCAGTAGGCATCTTGAGAAGCAAAATTTTTGGAAGTATTTTAGCCTCTAGTAGATTCAGTCACCATTGCATTTAACCATGAGTTAGTTTCTCTATATACTTTGATTAAATGGATGCTTTTCTGGTTGGCCACGCCTCCATTTTAACATAGTGTTTTCAACTATTTTAATACACCTGAAGGGATTAAAAGTAGACAAAAATACAACTTGTTCCTGAGCCTCCCTAAAGAAGGCAGAGTGAGCAGCTTCAAGGAGGCACTAGAGATCAGAGAAAAAGGGGGTAAGAGGAAAAGCAACACAACTTTATTGGGAAAATTGTATGGAAGGAAAGACATGGTAAAAGTAGAATGGAAGGGCTTGATAATTAGAAGGAAGCTGTCAGGGGAAAGGGTTCGTAAAAGTATTTGTTTTTTAAACGAAGGGTGTAATTAACTCTATCCATGAGAGAGCTGAACTCCAATTCCTTTCAAGCACGTTTAAAGTACATTAAGGTTCTCACTTGAGTCAAGTTTGGATATGTAAGAGAGTTGTTACTTTAACTAGGTATTTACCATGAAGTTTTGGCCCTAGCATCACATACCTTGATCTATCGGATGCTGCTGCTTTGACTTGCAAGATGTTTCAGGATTAATTTAACAGCAACATTACGAACACCAAACAGCAAACACATCTGGAAGAGCTGCAAACCTTCTTGATCAGCCCCAGACAGAAGTTCTAATCGGTTCCCTGCCTTTCAAAATAGTGCCTTCAATAATCTAAAGAATTGGAGGCCAAAAATTGTTTTGAATTTTGCAAATGCACTAGGAGTAGAAAACATTTGCAAGAAAAGCAATGACAACATAAAGACTAGTAATCTCATTTATACATCAGAAAAAAATAAATATCTCAGTTTTATTCAAAAGGCATAGGATTATCAAAAAAATCATATCTCTCCATTCTATTTAATTTTTGTGTATAACTCAAAGACTGAAGGAAGGGCGGATCAATCTCACTTTTATTGATTGTGCCTCCTTCTAAGCAGGTTCCCTGCCTCTTTTTCACACATGAATATACAGTGATGTCTGAGTAACAAACTATGCAGAGCTATGCTGCTTCTTTAAAATTAAGGTTCCTCCAGACTTTTTTGATGTCATGGACTCTTTTCTGTTGCTGCCAGGCTTTACACATCATTGATTTACAAAACCTCTGGTTTGATATTAGATTGACTTGACAGTGTCTCACATAATGAGTAAAATATAAAAAGCAGCAAAAAATTATACTCTTGCCATGCAGATCCTTGCTTGACTGAGGGCTGGAAAGAGAAAGGTGCTTCTCTTACACATAACTGTGGCCTCTTGGGGTGTTTCAGATATGGTTCTACTCAGAAATGCCAGGAAGTGCACACTACTCACTGCATTTAACTGTTGTCTTTTCTGCTCCACAGAGGTAAAAATCCAGTGTCTTCTGCACTGATTTCTGGAGGCAGAGAATTTGCACAGAGGTAACTAAAGCCTGCAAACTTCTAGACCTGACAAGGGCCAGAAAATAACTCAGCTTGGGTCTGAGATGAAATGGGACAGGTCTCCAGGGCTCTGGGCACTGGACAAATATTTTAATTTAAGAAATGTGCCCATTTGATAAAAGGCTTTGAGAGACAATAGAAAGCCAAAATCCAAGAACACATTTACAGGGTGTTTAATCAGACTTTTTTTTTAATGTAAAGAGTTTTGGGGCTCAGCCCACAGCCTTTCTCTGATATAACTCTCTCATATCCCAGAAAACTGCTTCCCGTTTCACAGATACTCAACTGCTTCTCAGTTTATTTATTAATACTTTCAAATCTCAAATTTTAAACTGTAAATTATTCTAAAATTTGTCCAAATATATATTTGTCTAAATATTATGAAATTTCAGTAATATATATATTATGTAAATATACACAAAGAGAATTCTATATATGATAGCACTAACCAGTCTCAGTGCCAAAAGAAGAAAAGAAGGAAGAATTAGGAAGTGGACAGACTTAGAACATCTTTCCCAAAGTTAAATTCATGGACAATAGCAAGTAACATATGTGTAGTTCAACTCGGTAAGAAATTGCCTACTCCACTGTATAAAATACAGCTGCCCTAGGAATGCAGCCCAAACCTGTTCTGCCTGCATGAAAAGAACAACCTCCCTAAGGTCCTGACTGCTTCCATACACAACTAGAACAACCTCAAAAAGAGAAGTGGAGAAGACAAACACTTTATACCTGATCGTGGATAAGAATAGCAGAATTTCTGACTGCAACTTGTGTTTTCTGACATTGCCCACACATGGTCTGCAATTTTGAATACCCAAAATGTTCTTTGAAAATTATTCTGTTTTTTTCCCAAATGGATAGGTATTTTTCCATTGTAGAAACAGAAAAGTAAGATTTAAGTCCCTACCCTGGTTACATTTTGCTGGGTTGCTTTGCCTTCATGCCTTTGTAGCCAATCCATGCACCAATTCTGATTTAGGAAAGAAGCTGAAACAGGGCTAGAACCACCTTTTTTTCACTCTTCCACAAAAACCCAACAGCAAGTATGCACAGCCCCAAGCAGTTGCATTATAGAAACTGAAACTCAGCTGTGAATCAAATATATGGAGCTGACTGAACCATCTCACATCCAAACTGGAGTTCTAGTAAGACTCTCAGCAGATGCAGTTTAATGATGAAATAATCAAAAATATAAGAATCAAACACTTTACCTTTTGCAAAGAAAACATTTCTGAAAGTTTTATTTCCTCAGTGCTTTTTATGCTTTGTTATTCTCATGTTTATGCACTTTTTGTGAGAACAAAACTCAATTTTTGATCAGTTTTGGTTTCTAGATACCTCCACATGCTAAAATGCTGAATGGCATTTAAAATTTAATTTTATATACCAAACAATTTTTGTGAAATTGTCTCTTTTCCATCAGAATGTTTGCGCCAGCTTGTACTTTGAGTTTTATTACTTCTTTCTGGATAACTCTCAAGCTTCCTTTTCTCCAAAGATTAACACATCTCTTGTGAGATTATAGTATCCCAAAGGAGATAATTTATATACCTGCAATTCTGCCTTTTTTTTTTTTTTTTGAGATTTCATTAACAAGCTCTTCTTTTTCACTCACTGTTCCTCCAAATGAAAATAAAAGTAGTTAAGTAAGTAGTCATGATGTTTTGGTTCCAGAACTGATTTGTTGGAGGCTGTAGTGGTTCTGTTATGTTGCCTTTCTTTTAGTATTAATTCTAAATAATCTACTGTGAAAAACTCTCACAATTTATCACACTTTCTGCCTGTGGCATTTCCTTTTAGCCCAAGGATAAATCTTTCTAACTCTGGCAAATGTCAGGAATGCTCCTGTGATACAGGTGATCCTACAATAATAAAAATCAACAGCTAAAAGCAGACTTTATTGTATTCATTATGATACTTATGGCCTGTTATAAATTTTCATCTCATTCTTATTTAACAAAGGCTATATGTTACTATCCTCTATATCACTGTGACCAAAACCAGAAGACCATCTTGAGTTATGATATGCTATATACGTAATCATTTTTACAGTAAAGCTAAATGAAGAAGTTATCATACTGAAATCATACCTAAAACAGTGAAATCAGTGTTAATATTTTTTATATCATTGCAAGGATTTGTACCACAGCAAAGACAAAAGAAAGCTAAAGTCTTTAATCACACTTAGATCATTAAATATCATAATTTAAGAAGCAATTAACTAAATACTCATACAAATACCTCAGCAATCTGGGACCCACCTCAGCTTTGCCAGAATCAGAGCCATTATCATCCTGACAGCCGCCAGCAGCACTGTCTTTTCAGTTTCCCAGGTTACTGGCAGTGATTTTGTTGAAGTCAGTCATGGCCAGTTTGCCAACGTGTAAAGTTTGTCTCTTGCCTGTAACACGCTCAACAAAACTTCAGCACACAGGGACACTGTGAGGCCCCATAGCATACATAGTGCCAGGCTAAGGAATACAGAAAATTAACACTTCTCACCTTCCCAGTATCTTAGTGTATCTATCTTTGTTTTCTTGTATTCTTTTGCTGTGCAGAAATAACATTATTTAGTTTCATGAAAATTACATTCAAATAGCTGCACTATCATGTTTCTATATCCTTCCCACCCGCCACAAATAAACAGGATACAAAGCTTTCCTTTGAAAACAGAGAGGTGTTCCCAAACATGTTTCTCAGGCCAATCACCAATCATACCAAGCATTGTCCAGAATGCCAAGGAGGAATTACTTGTTGTTTTGCTTCCCATTCCTTAGAAAACATTGCCTTTCTCTTTGCATCAAGGAAACTCTTATTTACAATTGCAGCTCTGTTGATTTCTCTCATTACAATGTTTATATATGAGAGGAGTAGCTTAGCCTACTACTTCTGTCGCTAACATGTACTTTTTCAAGAACACAGACCATGGAAACAAAGCTTTGCATAGAGAGCTTTCTTTGATTCTTGTCATCTTTGAGCCAGTGCTTAACCATCATCACACTTTTAGATCTGTCACTGGATACTTCTGAAGTACAGAAATAACTGCATTGTCTGAGTTGTTGTGTGTGCAATGTGTTGACTCCAGACCGGAAAACCACCCTGCCAGAACAACTCCAAAGGGAGTATGCAAATCATTTTTAGTAACACTGTTCACCATAAAACATCAAAACACTATCTGAATACATCTGGGAGATGAACAATAATTTTGTTCTGGTCAGACTAATCTCTAGCCTTTAATATAAACTCACAGCTACATAACTGAGATGAGAAATAGAATATGGAATGAGCAAGAAGCACTTCAATGAGTGTGAGTGTTTTAGAGGTATCTGTATTTCGCCATTAAAATTAGCATTAACAGACACATAGTTTACAGGGAATTTTTTAATTTTTCCCATAACATTTTAATCAGAAGATCACAGTTTAAATCAAAGCTACTTTTAGAAGCACATGTTTTACACTTTTTATTCCATAGCAAAAAAAGAGCATGAGGAGAGTGACTTCAGAAATCTTCCCAATTCGGGAGTTCAGCCAAAAATTAGAGAAATTGATGATTGCTTAAAGGAACCATTTTTTTTATTGGTGGTGAAATATTTCAAGGTGAGTTTCTCTAGAATCCAAATATGATTAAAATTGCAAATCTATTTAAGAACATCAAATAACTCAACTTCCAATTAAGACAAACGGATATTGCACACAGCACACTTAATCCTATGAGAATTCAGCCATGAGGTTTGCTTCACAGCACATAGCACACTTCCAGGTTATATCTTTTTTCCAGAACTGACATTTGACTTGGACATTACCAGACCAGCAACCTGGAATGCTGAATGTTTTACGAGTTACTTCAACACAACAAATCCCCACCAAAGATGTACTTTCTTACCAGTAATGTCGTTGTTCCATCACCAAATATTAACCCTAGGAGTTCTTGGAAGCACTTTGGCTCTATTGCCATTAACAATTTGCCTCTGTGGAAGCTGTACACACATCTCAGTGACAATACAATAGATCTTTCCTATGCCCACAGCAGATTTAAGGATATGCATAAAGCAATTAGAAGATTATTTGTCCATCCTGAGCATTTACCAAAAAGCCCCTCCTGCTGATTCTTTCAATATTCCAAGTACAGGTTCCCTCTCTTACCAAATGTCTTAGGAAACAGCATCCTGTGATTGGAAAAGGCCAGGTTCAGTTCCCAGCATAGCCATCTGCTCTCCCAAGTGTCCTCAACGAAGTTGCTTGTTCTGAAAAATGGCCAGTGACTCAGGAATGTCAAACCTGGTATTTCTTCAGTATAGTTTTCAGAAACTATTCATTTAATTCAACAGTACAGGTAAGGTGTCTACCGTCTGGGCAAGAAAACAGGCAGCAGCCCCTACAGAAGAGGAAAGGTAGAAAGTCCTGGGTGCCTCAAGCCAGGCCCTCCAAAACCAGCTTTGAGGCCCCAAACCTCTTTGTCATTCTCCTCAATCTATAAAATGGAGACAAGAACATTTTCCTGCAGCCCAGGGATTGTGAGGATAAATACCTTCCTGTTTGTGAGGCACTTAGATAAGATAGCTAAGGGAGCTATGTAAGTTGATAGATTCCTTGATCTTAAGGAACTGTACTCTTGAAAGAAGCAGCTTGACTGAGTTATAAATGTCCGTATTATTCACAATATGAAACTGCCAAAAGATAAAAAACATTCTAATGATATTTGAGAGCCGGAACTCCCCTTCGCCCCCTCATACTTTGAGGACTCTGTCCCTTTGGAAATGGTATGCTTTTCAGTGAGGAGGATTCCCTATTGTTTTCTTCCCTATTCTTTATAATGTAAATGTAACCTCATTTATTTATTTATTTTGTCTCCCAGGCCTCTTTTCATCTGGCAAGATGGTGGGGGAGGGGGGTGGAGGGAAGAGGAGCTGAAGGATGGGGGCTATTTAATAATGTCCTATTAATCGCAGCGCACTATCAGCAGGCTTTAACCCTGTTCCAATTCTTTGATTGCTTTTTAGGGATTAGAGCAAACTTCATTGTCATCCATTGCATTGCAAAGAGGCAAATTTGAGTGATATGTACACAAAATATAGATAGGTGGATAGTGCCTCAATATATGTGCAGAGTATATACATGCATTTATATGGCTTGTATACACACACACACACATATAAAAAATAAGCTACATCTCCCTGTATGCCTAAGAGAAAAATCAAATCAAGGCACGGAGAAACAGAAAAAAAAAACCCTACATGTATCATTCACCTGATTTCAATTGTGACTCCCTTTGAACCTCGGCCAAATCATTTTGTACATTAAAAATTGGTCAAGGATGATAAGATTCCATTTTCATGGTTGGTAATGCAGAACCGGTGAAAGAATACAATTACAGACCCCTGAGTAAACTCTGCGAATGTCAACTTGATGTAAATGATCAAGTGTCGACAAAGGGCTGCTGGGGAGGGGTGGGGGTGGGCAGGCAGAAATGGAGGGCAAAGACGAGCAGAGGCAGAGAGAAAAAGAGGCTTCAACTTCTTCAGCAGCCTCGCCCAGTGACACGCCAGCATCTTCCCTGTCCCAACCATTCGGGATCCGACCTTTCTGAGCCAACACGGGCCCAGTCTCCCACGCTGCCACCTCCACCGCCACCTCCGCGCTGTGTCAGGGCTGTGACACAAGGGCCCTGCCCCTGCCTCCAGCAGGCCAACAAAAGCTAGCAGCCAGCACAAAGAATTCTTGCAAAACAATAGCATGTCTCCGCAAAAATCCTGCAGGAGCCCGGCACTCGGGCTTTGTGCTGAGGGGCTGCCAGAGCCCGACCCCGGCACAGAGTGGCTGTGTGACTGCAGGTGCTGGTCCCCAGGGTCACCCCGAGCCCTCCTGCCTGCCTTCCCACCCCAGCCCGGCATCTCCAGCGCCCCAGGCAGCCCTGCTTGCTCTGCTCTGCCTTCTCTGCGAGCACTAAGCTGATGCCATAGCAACTTCTCTTTTCATTTTGAGCTGACATAAGAATCTGAGGGCGAATGTTGTGGCCAAAAGGATGTGCAGAGCTCAAGGAGAGAAAAGGAGGCAGAGGTGCTCATCATTCAGCAGGGAGAGGCAGTGGTTTAAAAGTTGTATTCGTTACACTTCATGATTCCCCAAGGGAGCAGATAAACCCCTTCACTTACAAGCAAGTAAACTGAGGCACAGAGAAAGTAAGGCACTGACCTGTGTTCCCAAAATGCATCTTGAGCTAAGGGCTGACTGCGAGGTGCCTGTTTCCTCCAGCTTCAGGCTGACAGCCTTGCAAGGGGCTTCATGCTGCCCCTTGGGGACAAGGACGGAGTTCATATCTAGGTCATGACCACACCGCATCTGGTCCCATATTGCAGTGAGAAGAACAAGACTGCAGTGAACTTCTGGGAGGGGGATGCATAACCAAAAGTGTTTTGCCATTCATGAGCTGAAAACAGGAGTCATATTTCCAGTTATTTTAGAATTATCACCTGAGCTGATTAAAGCAGTTATCAACTTCAGTTGTTCTTTACATGTCGTTTTTATTTCACATTTCCAATGTTTTCTCTGTGTGCACTGCATAAATTATTGAAACATTATTTTATTTATCCATCCCCTTGTGACAGAAATAGGTTCTCTGAAAGCAAATCTTGTCCTAATCAGTTTTGTTTTTCTCGGTTTCTCTCCTCAGTATTGCCACAGCTTTTGGGTTAGTGAACACTAGTTTGCTTTTGTGGAGAACAAAAAGCACTGTGGGCTGATAAAGACAGGCTGCTAAATTAAAGGTTATTCCAAAGTACACCATTGGATAGGAAGCAATAGGCTTGTAAAACTTTTAGCAAGCTGGGTGGTAAAAGAAGAAAATATGCTGAAGATAGACAGGATGGGGATTGTCTAGACCCTGGTAGCCCTGCTTCCCATTGAGACCTAACCTCAGCACAAAACTTTCTTGGTTCACAACCACCTCCAGAATTGGCCATCAAGAATATGAGAGAGGGAAATAAGCAAACCCCAGGGTGCTGAAATATGGGCTTAGGTTTATATCTTATATAAAAACAGCAGCCTAGTACTGTCCATTCCTACCCTGTACTCAATTCTTTTTTATACACTAATACATCAATACAAAGCACTGTTACAGAAGCACACACTTAAAATGCTGCACTTTCTTCTCTTTTTGAGGGCTGTGTGTGCCATCCTAATTATAAGCAAAATAAAGTTAAGCCATGATATGCACATGATTTCCTACTAAAAACAAATATCATAATCAAGTTCAATGTAAATGTGACACAAGTTGTTTAGCTGATAAGGGGCCTAAACTCTAGTTAACTACCTGTACTTAAAATTAGCTCTGCTCAAAATATCCCTAGAAATACTATTAAAGAGTCAAGTGACGTTTAGAATGTTAGCAGGACTGTTCTGGTTTTGAAGCACAGTTTCAAATAAAATGAATTTTAAACAGTTCAAAACGTTGCAATTTCTCACCTGCACATATGGCTTATGACAAATTTGAATACTGAGTGTTATCTGAATCTTAAACTCTGAACCAGTGTACACAAATACAGTTGGGGGGGTTGGGCACTGCAATCAAATCTATTTGCCTCTCAGGCTAAAATTATTTGAACAGTTATTATGATTTCCCTTTCCCTCCCTTGATTCTACATTCATGGTTCCCTTAAATGACACAAAATTATTTTGAATAATATAATATTGAATATTATATTATCGAATTTTTCCTTCCTGTTACAAAAGACTGGACTGAACCCATTAACTGGGAAAGTTAAGTCAATGCACATCATCCTTTTTGACAAACTTCATTGTGTGTTGCCAGTCTTTGCAGGTAAGTACAGAAACTTAAACATAGTTTGTCTTTACCAAATGCAAGGAAATGAAAACATTTTTTCTTTGTCCTACTCATATAATGAGAAAGATCTCAGTTAACAGGGATTAAATCTGCATGGCGTTCTTGTCATATACAACACAATTTTTTTCAGCAAATACAGAAATGACCATTATATATAATATTGCTGAAGCACTCCAGATTTGACATAAAAAAGCCACAGCTCTAATATTAGATTTAAATAGTGCAAATTACAGCACATGTTGGATAACTATTCCCTTGTGTATTTATAGCTTTAGGTTCTGAACTTGCTGTCTTGCATATTTTTCAGATAGTAGTTTTAAAAAAAGTTTTCAGTCCTTTATATAATTATTATCATTAACTATCTGTTAATTATTATTGATAATAATTAACATATAGTCATTGCCACGCTAAAGATGATTTACAAATATTGTTTTACTAATAAATGTGGTGGAAGGGTTAATTCTTTCAAGACACTTGTATGGCAAATATTTTTTCAACTAAATGGTTTCTTTTGGCAACTCAAACCAAGTTTTTCCATTTTTAAGTTTTTTTGGTTTTTTTTTTTAAATACACGTGCTTAATTTAGAAAGCGAAAAGCTAAATTAAAAATATTTGTACAAAAATGAGGAAAGATGTTACTCTAGTCTGATTTGCCAATTACATTTTACTGTAGCTTTGTAAATAGTTGTTATCCTTTTTATTTTAACAATTCTAAAGCAAGTTTTTTAGGGAATAAAAATATTTCATGCAGATGAGTGATACATCTAGCAACAGAAACATGCAGCAGCAAAACTCAGTATGAGTCCAGAGGAGGGCCACAAAGTTCATTAGGAGGATAGAGCACATCCCCTATGGGCAAAGGCTGAGAGAATTGGGACTGTTCAGCCTGGAGAAGAGAAGGCTTCAGGGTGACCCAATTCCAGCCTTGCAGAACCTAAAGGGAGCCTATAGGAAAGATAGAGATTATTTGCATGAGCATTTAAATACAGGACAAGAGGGAATGGCTTCCAACTGAAAGAAGGCAGGTTTAGGTCAGATATTAGGAAGAAATTCTTTACTCTGAGGGTGATAAGGCACTGGAACAGGTTTTCCAGAGAAGTTGCAATTGCCTTGTCCCTGGAAGTGTTCAAGGCCAGGCTGGATGGAGCTTTGAGCAACTGGTCTAGAGGAAGGTGGGGGGTTGGAACTAGATGATATTTAATATCCCTTCCAGCCCAGGCCATTCTATCAGTTGTGTGCTCACTCTGCCTGCTATAGCCAGAAGAATAGCAATTAAAACCAGCAAGCAATAGTTGCCTACACAAAAGAAAGTGACAAGCCAGGCTGAAACTTTACAGATATGACAATACCCAGGGAATAACAAACAAGGTTTGTTTCTTTGGGCAAAGACTGTCTGAAACGTCACTGACTTTTGAGTATTTTGACTTTAGGAAGGATATAATAAATAAGTTTGAGGTTTTCTATAGCAACAAAAAAATCTTGGTTTTACCCCTCATCTACATTTTCATTTGAGACAGAGCTTTCAGAATCTAGATGAGAATAGTCAATCAGTAACTATAAAATAGTTTAAAAATTATCTTAAAGTGGTATTGTTATAGAAGTACATTTAGGCATCAAGTTTTCAGTAATCTATATCTTGCAGCACTAAATACATTGTCCTCTACTTTCCATAATGGAGGGACAAGTTTCTCTAGCTGGTTTTAGTGGGAAGCAATTTTTATATGTACCCCTCTGCAGCTGAATACAGGAGCAGCATAACAAGACAAGTGAATGGGTTACACATCCTGCTGATCTTTATTATTATTAACAATTCAGGAGTTGGAATCAGTTTTCAGTGGTACATCATTCTAAATCTTTTTTACATTAATAGTGTATGGATTTTTTTTTCCAGGCAAAATATTCCCCACTATAAGAAAACCTAGCAGATGAGTAGCAGATGACTTCCATGAAAGGATACACAAGAAGCCCTGTCCCACTGCCTGCAAGCCAGCAGCCCTGGTGCCCTGGTGTTGGTCTTCAGCCCCTCAAAAGTAGAGTAGTGCAACACAGAATCTTGAAGGAAGAAACACTAGCAGAACAATCTGTCACTTCTCAAATAATGGGAATATATAAAGGGAATATAATTTATTTAACTTTCTACAAAAAGCCTGGCTTATTTGGAATACCTACAGTGAACCACACAGTGAAGCATTTGTAATAGTCAAACACAGAGGCTTAAGGTATAGGGAAAGGAAATGGTCCATGAAAGCCTGGACTACAGAGTTAAATCCCTAAACTAGGCTCACCTCGCAGCCAATTTTGAAAACAGATTTCAGGTCAGGAAGTGGTAGGGAATGAGTTTAAGTGAATGTCAAACCCACTAACCCTTCTTCACAAGAGGAGAAAAAGTAATTCATGAAATCAACAAAGGATTAAGGCAATTCAGTTATATCTATAATGTTGAAGAAAAGCTCAGAAAAGTTCAGAATGTGCCCCTGGTCACTGAAACCCTGATAGTCCACATTCATTGATAATTATCTCACCTTTGGGTTTTGTTTTGGACCCTCATCTCTCTCTTCAGGAAGCAACCATCGTCTGGATCTCAGGATAATCCCCTACATGGACCACTCCCAAAGAGTAGTATGTCCAAGACCACCCCAAGATCAGCATTTCCTATCCTACAAAGCCCACCAGAACCACTGTGGGGAGATTCCTGCCTCAAAGCCTCTTTACATAGTTTAGTTTTTTTGTTATGTTTTGGTTTGGTTTGTTTTCTTGTTTTTTTTTTTTTACCTTTTAAATTTTATTTGTTTTTCTTGAGTCACCCATACTCACACAGTAGTGCTGCCATACTGCCAAGTTACACCCAAACTGATATATGAACTAGGTCAATACATTTGTGCTATCACTGCTGTCTCCCAAAGAAATCAGCAGAGGTACTAAAAGGAAAGGGCATTTCCCAGATAGGATCTATCGCTTGAAATACATTTGATTTTTGATTCAAAACAACCTTCAGGTGTCAGTGCAAAACCACTCTTTTCTGTGTAGCTCATTGGCAAAATATGAGCAAAGAAATGGTTGGAAGGAACTCTGGTGGTGATTTGTTAATAATTTTGATTAAATTTAGTGTAGTCACATGGTTGCTGTTGCATTATTATACATGGATAATTATGGAGTCTGCTCATTTTATGAGATGTATTTTTAAGAGTTTATCAGTGGCTTGGGATGAGTGCTCTTTTGTTTAGTGATGTATAAATTTGAATAATAATAAATAACTAAGTGAAAGAGAATGAGGGAAGGGAGGAGACTGAAGTCTGGGAAGATGCTTTGCTGTGTATGTCTGGTGCATTTGATCACAGCATAGATGATACAGCAGCGGGCATTATAGAAAGCTGTAGTATAAATCAGATTAGATAAATATTAATTGCCATGTACTAACTGTGCACTTTACTGGAGTATATTGATGCTTTCAGTCAAAGACTCATGTCATTAGCATACATTTAATGATCAGTCACTTCCCTTTACACAGTTGCAATGTTTTGCCCAGCAGACACCAGAAAGCAAGGCTGTGTTGGTGCACAGTGACGCTGCCTTACAGCGACATATGGGTTCACACTGGCTCTCCCCAGTGCTGCACGCTGTCTGCCTCACACTGTGGGGCACCACTCTGCTTCCCCATGGGACAGCCCAAGCTGCAGACGCGCTCCAGACTGACACTTCTCAGTCAAAGACTGTGCGGGGGGAGCTTGTTATTGAGGGTGTACCATATAATGTCAGTACTACCACAGCAGCTAAATAGCCAGCATTTTGTCCTTGCTGCACTAATTGTGGTGTTGAGGAATTCTGTGACTTGTTGCACCACTATTAGATTCACCTAGGCACTTTCAAGGATTGGCACTCACCTTCATAAAAAGACAGAGACAGGACTTCTCTCACATATTAAATAAAAAGTATTAATAAGAATGTTGTTCCTATTCAGAATCAAGAAACTGTGTTCACCACAAAGTTGAATTTGGGGGAAAATTTGAGGTTAACCGTCAATGTTAGAATAATACTGATTTGGACAATTTTGATGTGTAAAAAAGCCTTCTTAATCATACAAAAATTCAAAGAAAAGAAGGTATGCAAAAATGAAAAAAATCTAATTCATTGGTTAACATTGAAAAAAAACACAAGAAACCTACCCCCTCATCTGTCAAAATGTCATTAAACCAAGACATTTCTATGGAAAAGCTTGATTTTGACAAAACTGCACTTTCCACTAGTAAAAGATCATGTAAAGAATTTTTCTCATGATTAATACAAATAAGTAACAAGGTGTTCTCTTTCAAACTACTTTGGTGGATTTGAGGAAAGTTGTATTACTTTTAGGATTGTATGAGGCAAAGTGTTTTGTGGTTGTGTGTACACCACAATTAAATAATGAAGTAAGGAGTGCATGTCAGGCATTTATTTGAGGTCTTTTATGAACTTGTGCTGTGGGTCTGTGTTTTGTACCAGAGGAGTGAAAGCTGTGCTTTGGTGCTGCTTCCTGCACTGTAGTTGTTTGGCTGTAGGTGCTCACGACTGTTTTGGGATGGGCATACAGCTGTGGTGAGAGCACTGCACCATCTGTGTGCTGAGTACAGCCTGCTCTGCTTTTATGTATAAACGTGGAACATGCCACCACTCTCTGTGGCTGTGCTGAACGCCTTTAATATATGTTATGACAGCGCAGCATTGTGCTCAGCACTGCTGCTGCTTGCTCTGTACTGTAGGCATGAATTTAGCTGTGTGATTACGCTATAACATCACCAGGCTCTGCTCTGCCCAGTTGTGCCAGGCTCACATTGTGTGCTGTGTGTTACAATAATGTTGACAGGGCTGAAAGGCACTTTGCAGTTCTGCTGTGCTCCTGCAAGGTGGTGTGGAGGCTTTGTGCAGTGCCAGGCTGGGCGAGGGGAGCGTGGATAGCTCCTCGCTTGCCTTGTAGGGATGTGCAGAATTAGTTGTGTAACCTGCACTTTGTGGGTTTTTTGCATTAATGTTGTGTGTTGTCTGCTGCTTGATTGTGGGGTATAAATGTCAAAATCTTCCATGATCTACTGCCATGTGGTTGTGGTGGAGACTGATAAAATCGTGGCTTTTCTTAATAATGCAGAATTTTAAGAGACAACAAAATGTATAGGAATTGTTCTATATTAAAAATGCAGCATAATTGTATAATTACAATATTTGCATCATGCTAAACAGATTGGCTGGGTTATTTCAGATTCCTTAAAGTCAGGATGGCATCAGGCCTACAGTATTTCTAAACTGTTTTGCCCGTCTGCAGTTGTATAATGAAACACCACAAATTTTACCCGGCAATACTTGTGCTTTCTAAGTGCTGCATTATGAGCATAAAATTACCAAATGTACTGAACACACTTACCAACACTGAACTAAAATCCCTTATCTCTCACCCACAAATTAAGTCTCCACAGATCCTTTTTTACAATGCTGAAGTAATAAATACATATATATTTATTTCTACAACCATTTTAAGAAACTAGAAGGAAACCCACACAGTAGATTAGCAGTTAAATTACAACAGTACAGCCTCTCAAGCAAGTATGTAAAACAAACACACATCATTTATTTCCCTCATTTGAAATCCCTGCTCCCTGACAGACAGACAGACAGACTCATACACACAGATCACTACAGCCCAAATTGGACATCAGAGAAGAAACTAGGACTTCTTTGCTATCATCCGTGATTGCCCTGAGGGTTGAGGAGTGGCCAATTTACAGCATGAATATAGTCTGGGGATACATGAATCATGAATCATGTTTGATGTATGGAAAGGCACAGTCACTCTGAAAGGCTGCAAATGCAGTCATCTGCTTTTTAAGTGAAAGGAAAAAAAAGCTTGAAAAACAACAACAAAACTGGAGAGATGAAATACCTGGGAAATATTATTTAAAAGACACCATTTTTGCTTTTTTTTTTTTTAATTGGGTTGGAAGGGGTTACTTCATTATGCAGCAAATTAGAAAATTCATAATTTATCATTGCACCCAGTCGAAATGCCACCCAACTGAGTCGCACCCCTGTGAAAACCATCACATAGTAACAAACTGTCAAAGCCTGCTGCAGCCGACGGGCAAAATTAATATGCAAATGTATGCAAGAAATTAAAAAGCAGAATTACCCAGGCAAATGAGGTAGCTATACTTGAATTGTTAGAATTATGAATAATTACTGCGAATTTTCTGCTCCTAATATAACTTGTTTTTTGATAAACAAAGACTTAATTATCGAGATGCGCTGGAGAATTTCCGTGGCGCTCATTAATCTTGCAAAAAAAACAAGTCCCTGGTGCCCAAACCGTAATGAAGAGCGCGTGCCCTGAATCTTCAGAAAGATCAGAGGCACCAGGGTGCCAGGGCTAGAGAAAAAAAATGACAGTGCCAATGTCCCCTCCTGTACCCTGGAGTGTCATAACGTCTTCCACTAACTATCAAAGGGACTTATTTATGCCAGCAGCTGAGCTATAAGTCCAATTTACGATGCCTTAAGCAGTGGTGAAATGATCTGTTGATGTGCTATGGAAATGCCATCTTGCAGTAGCTCGATTTGGTCCCAGTGATACCAACACGATGAGGACCCTCCGCTCCTCTGTTAATGGATGCAGCATGACAGACCATAATACACAAGAGGGACAATCTTTTAGGACCAGTCTCAATGGTCCTCCATTAATCTTGGTTCTGCAGCACTGTGGTGTCCATGGGAACAAGGACATTATCATAAGCACTGGTTTTAAATGTTCCCATTAGGGACTGCAATACAGGGGAGAGATGCATGGGGCGAGAGGGCTAGGGGAGACAGTCCACTATTAGTTTACACTATTTTTTATGACCTGGATTTGAACCATAATGGGTGGCTTGGAGATTTTTCTCTTCCTAAATAACATGAAGAAAACAACAAAGGAGGAATCAGCTAAGTGTACAGCCCGGTGCAGTGCTGCATGTTCGTCTTCTCTGTTTTTACAGCAAGAAAATCAGCTTGGCCCTGGTGGGCTGAGATAATTTAGCATGAGAAAGCAAAGGGAAAATAACCCCAGGTACTCTCAGCACAGACCAAATCGAACCCGCTGTGAGCTTATTATTACTTAAAAACTGGCATCTAAGTGGAAATGACTGACTCTCTGTCATTATCCCTATTACCACCATGATAAACCCAAGCAGATGATAAGGCAAAATTACAAAACATCAGTTCTGGAGCTCCGAGGCTACTTCAGAAGCTCAAGGCAGACTACATTTTCAAATGCTTCCTTCTCTACACTCAAGTCCCCAGATTTTCTCGTGCCTTGACAGAACCATTTCACTGCATAGGCAAATTGTCACCTTTTAAACCAGGGTATCTGTCATTTTTATACAAGGGTCTTCCACTCAGTCATTCTCGTGCTTAATCCACCAATTTCTCTACATGTACAGAGTGGCTACAGCACTGTAATATTTGAAATTTCATTCTCACAGCCTGCATTACACTCAGAATGGGAAAGGATGGGGTGACAACTGCCTTACAACTGACAAAAAGGACACCCCTCCTGACTGCTAGGCTATATGTTTTTTATCAGCTGGAAGAGCAGCTTGTCTGGGAAGGAATGGAACTTCAGAGTGAGAAGAGGAGAATGAGCAGAGAGTACAAAAAGGTTCTTCCAATATCTTCTGCCATCCTCTCACCCTTCACATTACCATGGCCAAGAGAAGTGAATTTTTCCCACATATTTCTTCTGTCCCCTTCCTCAGCCTCTCCCCACAGAGGGGTGATTGGCACATCAGCATGGAATGCTGACTTCTCCAGCAGCTTCTCCCTGGTGCAACAGAGCTGGAGAGAACCCAGAAAGCAAAGCGTTTCCTAGGTCTGAGTAAGTTACATCTGGCTTAGCAGGCTGATAATTCACTTCACTGGTTGTCTGTAAAAAGGGGTTATTAGAAAAGGAGCAGTAATTGTGTCTGACATGGTTGCCTACCTCCATGCTGCTCAGCAAGCAGGACAGCTGCTAAAGTTCTTACCAATAAAAACTTTCCTTTTCCTCCTAGGGATGGGAGAGTTTAATGTTCCAGTCCTGTTAGTGCCCAGGCAAGATTCCTACAAAGCATTCCTCAGTTACAAGTAGTGGTGTCACAGCCCTCATGATGACTGCTAACACCCTGGGCTGAGTCATGTGCCCCCTGGGGCAGTGCCCTAGATCCCACCATCAGATGGTGTGGGGCTATGAAGGTAGCTGTCATCTATTTCAGATAATAGGATAAGCAGGATCATGCACTTGTTGACACTAAAACCTGCTTCTCAGCTAATGGCCACAGTGCAAGTCTCAGCATTTCATGGTGATGAAACCACCAGAGTAATAATCCCTTATGGTATCAGCTTTTGAAAAAACCTTCAAGAAATAAAATTTCCTTCAAGACTGGTTTCTTGTTTTACCAGAACACTTCAGTACAAATCAGAATCTTTCCTCCACCTCCTTCATGCATATGCAGGGAGAAGAGATCCAAGTGTACAAGATAGAAATTTTTTTTATTATCCGTGTCCAAAAACTGCAGTTTAGATTCTTTACTCAGAGTGAACTGGAAAGAGCTATGAAATATCCTCTGCAGAGGCTGGGGCAGCAGTTGTAGAGAACTCGCATCCTCTTTTCCATAATTACCACATCTAGGCAGCACAGCAGAAAAAGATCTACATATATATGTGTGTGTGTGTATTTATGTAAGTATGTATGAATGTATGTATGTTCCTGACAGATATGGGTGCATAAAGAAGAGTGGGCATGCAAGATAGAAGAGGGCTTCTCAAAATGCTTATAGCAAGCTATTGCAATAGGACCTGGCTAAAAAAAATGTCAGAGAAATTACTTTCCAGTAGAAGAGATTGACATTGTGAATAGACAAGCAAAGATTCCAGGTCCACTCAGGTTTATACAACTCCAAGCCTCTCAACAAAATGTAAATGTTTTCAATCCAGGTCAGTGCTACCATGGCAGAGCTGCACACACACCATGTGCACCTTTCTGACACAACAGTTGTTCAGCTTGCTACACAAATCCCAAAGGAGACTAACAATTTACTGTATTTAAATAACAAATATTTTAGGGTAGAAGAGCTGTGCTTCTAGTTGTCAGCTTGAGGGTCTTTACAGTGATGAAAAGGGGGAAAAATATACTTAGATTATTCCTAGTGACCCACATAGAGCAAAACATCTGCTGACAACATGGTTGGCTTCCTGCCCAAGTTCAACTATGAGCTGTCTCCAGCTGATCATCTTTGCCCTCACCATAATCCATAGAGCCCACAGCGAGCAAAGGAAATAGGGATGTAAAAAGCGATTTGACCAGCTGAATAAGCACAAATCTGCATAAACATGAATACACATACCTCTAAAATAAACCTCATCTTAAAAAAGGTGTTACCATCATATACAAAAGTCGGATCATAATTGTTTAGGTTAGAAGTAAACTAGTGTTTATCATGGACCTACATGTCTGCAAAACTTACACTCTTAAAAATTTTAGGTCTTAGGGAAATACATGCGCAGTATGATTAGACAAAACACTGGAAACAAATAAAAAGCCCAAAGAAATACATTTTGTACTGTCAAATTCCCCCATTGTATTTAGGAAAGGATTATTCTGTTTGTAGAGACAGAAACAATATTTCTATAGGAATTTGTGTTCAATCCTTTTATTTACATCTGAAATATAGTGTTAGCCTGTCATAGAAACACATTGATGTAACTTGACTGTCAACCTCACCTTTCATCATTTGCAGTAATTTCTTTTTTTGCTATTATTTTTATTCAAATCATTAATTATTCTCAAGTTGCAGGCTTCTTGTGCTTTCTTGGCCAGCTAGGGGAGGCTGCTGGCTGGGCCTGTGGATTGTGAACAGAGAAGGTGGGTGATGTGGTGGTTGAAGCACATAACGATCACAAAATTATAAGAGTTTTTCATTCTTGGAGAAGAAAGGAAGGGGGTCAGCAGAACTGCTACCTTGGACTTCCAGAGGGGAGACTTTGATCTTTTTAGGAGGCTGGTTGAGGGAGTCCCTTAGGAGTCAGTCCTGAAGGGCAAAGGATCCAGGAAGGCTCTTCATTCTTCAAGGAAGAAATGCTGAAGGCACAGGACCAGGTCGTTCTCAAAAGACCAGCTAGCAGGGAGGAAAACCAGCCTGAATGAACAGAGAGATACAGCTGGAGCTCAGGAAAAACAGGAGAGTTTATGTCCTTTAGAAGGGGCAGGCCATTGAGGAGGACTACGGGGATGTTGTGAAGTTATGCAGAGTGAAAATTAGAATAACTAAAGCCCAGCTAGACCTTAGTCTGGCTACTGCCATAAAAGACAATTTAAAATGTTTTCATAAATACCTCTGCAACAAAAGGAAGGGTAAGAAGAATCACTGTCCTTTGTTAGATGTGGGGGGAAATGTGAAGATGAGGGAAAGGCTCAGGTACTTAATGAATTCTTTGCCTTGGTCTTTAAAAGTAAGACTATTTATGAGGGTGCCAAGCTCCCTGAGCTGGAAGACAGGGATGAGGAGCAGATTGAAGCACCTAAATTCAAGGAAAGATGGTGAGTGACTTGCTACACCACTTAGACACACACAAGTCCATGGGGCCAGATGGGATCCGCCCAAGGTTACTGACGGAGCTGGTGGAAGTGCTTGCTGAGCCACTTTCCATCATTTACCAGCAGTCCTGGTCAACTGGGGAGGTACAAGGTGACTGGAAACTGGCAAATGTGATGACACCCATTTATACAAAGGCCCAGAAGGAGGATCCAGGTAACTACAGGCCTATAAATCTGACCTTGGTGCCAGGAGTCGATCATCTTCGGTGCCATCACACAAGATATACAGGACAACCAGAGGATCAGGCCCAGCAAGTATGGGTTTAGGAAAGACAGGTCCTTCTTGATGTCCTTCTATGACAAGGTGACCTGCTTAGTGGATGAGGGAAAATCTGTGCATGTTTTCTACCTCAACTTTAGTAAAGTCGTTGACACCCTTTCCCACATCGTTCTCCTGGAGAAACCAGCTGCTCGTGGCTTGGATGTCATAGTGTTTGCTAGGTAAATACTGACTGGATCAGCAGGCCCAGAGAGTGGTGATGATTGGTGCTACATCCACCTGGTGTCTGGTCACCACTGGTGTTCCCAAGGGCTCAGTCCTGCTTAATATCTTTACTGATGATCTGGACGAGGAGATTGAGGGTGCCCTCAATCAGTTTGCAGATGACACAAAATTGGGCTGGAATGTTGTTCAGAAGAACATCTTCTGGAGGGTAGGAATGTTTTGCTGAGGATCTGGACAGGCTGGATCCATGGGCCAAAGCCAGTGGTGTGAGATTCAACAAGGCCAAGGACCACGTCCTGCCCGTGGGTCAACAGCAAACCCCTACAGTTCTACAGGCTGGGGCCAGAGTAGCTGGAGAGATCCTTAACAGAAAAGGACGTGGGAGTGCTTGTCAATACCAGCTGAACATGAGCCAGCAGTGCCCATGTGGCCAAGAAGGCCAATGGCATAGCAGCAGTGTGCCTAGCAGGACCAGGGCAGTGATGTACTTGGCACTGGTGAGGCCACACCTCGAATTCTGTGTTCAGTTCCAGTCCCCTCAGGATAGGACAAGAAAGAAATCTGGGTGCTGGAGCGTATCCAGAGAAGGGCAATGGAGCTGGTAAAGGGTCTGATCTAAATGATTCCACCCTATTCTATTCTTTGTTCCTACATTCAGGTACTCCTTCTCCTTTTTAAGCTCATCTGACTGCATAGAGCACAGCCATAATCATACCTGATTTTGTTCAAATTAATAATCATTAATTTGTGACCATAAGCGGATTTTTTACAGCTTGTATTAAAGATGTAAGAAATCTTGCCATGCAATTCAGAAAACCATACAGCAGTCTCTTATTGTAGTGTTGCCAAAGTTATTTTGTTGTACTTTTTATCAGAATCAGTAAGACTATTGTTTCTTCTCAGTAAAGGCCAAAGGATACTGTGGTGCAATGGGAGGAGAGGGTGCTCAGCCACCTCTCATTACATCCTTTTCTGGCCCAGCAGAAAGCCTTGAACTGTCCCCTAAAATTCCTAAACCTACAGTGCCTGTACTTGGGTGAGGTCTTGTAATACACAAACTGTTTGGACAATTTGAAATACAAGTATATAGAAATGTAACAGAAAAATGTAACAGCAAGCGACAGAAAACATGATCCCTTAGGTGCCGTAGCTGGAGGCTTAGTGGCAGATGATGCTGCAAAATGGCTTCAAGATGGGATATTTACAAAATTGCTTTATGAGAATTTTACACTGCTAATCACAAGGCTCTAATAATATGTCTTCCCTTACTAATAGAAATCTAAGCACTAGCTTGCATTTTCAGATATTGCATTTGCTAAACTGTGTTGGAAACTTGTAATATTCCTTTTTCATTTCCAAACATGCCTTCATATCTGACAATTTTTGAATTGCCTTAGCCCTTCTGAATATACTAGAAACAGAACTCCTCATTTGATTAATTCTAATCATTTTTTGTCATTATTACTTTTTAACATATATTGGTATAGCAGTTTAAATATTATTTACAGCTTTAATTTGTGTCCTGTTTGGATTGTACAATCACAGGACTAACTTGGCTACCACTATTATCATATTGTTTCATACTTCTCCTAAAATTAAAATTAAAATACATTCTTGTATGTAAGTGTTTTATTGTACTTGTCTTTCTTGCTTTGCATTGCATAGTCCATGATTAATTCTGTTAGCCAAGTGCATATGGCCTGCTTGGCTATCATCCATTATCTTCATCATTGTTGCCTCAAAATGAGCACTTTATTATTACTTTTTTCATCTTTCCAATTACCAGATGTGCTTTTGCATTCCCTTACTTTTCCTACTAGACTGAGATCCACATTTAGAGTAAAAGTCCCAGCTCATTAGTCATTGAAGATTCAGTGATTTTTCCCTGCCTAACTACAGAAAATTTGAGGGTCAGTTCCAGTATTACAGAAATAAGTAACTTCTGAAAACCAGAAGCAAGAATTTCTGGCTGTTTCTCGAGAAAGAAAGCTTCATTTGTTGTCAGAAAATTGGTAGTTTGGTAGATGATTTAGATAAAACGAAAATTCCCTCTGGAAATCCTGTTACTACATTTGATTCTAGTATCTTTCTGAAGTCCCACAAGTCTTATCTAAGCTGAGTTTTGCCCATACCTGCCCGTCCTATAACTGATTTCCTGGAATGCATCCCCTCACTACCCTCAATCTAAAAAATTTAAAATAAAAAAATAATAATAAAAAGCCCACACAACCTGAAAAGGTTGTGAAAAAAGTCTATAAGCAGCATCTCTCACTGGGAAAAGCCTCTTGCAAGGTTTCCAGCCCAAATTTTCAGGTTCAGACAGCATAGTGTGGTTCAGTGTGCCAACACCTGGACACTTCTCTGACTGCTTTCAAGTGCCTAACCATGCAATGTTCACTTAGCCACCAGGTTAGCTGAGCTAAATGTGACACACAGTAAAACACCTTGACAAAGTAAGGGTAGCCTTTTTTGTTGTTTTTGTTCATTTGATTAATATAATTTAAAGAAAAATAACTTCTTATGCACAAAACACCTCAGTCCACTCCAGTATTATTTCTCTAAGTGTCTTAAATACAATTAGGGTATTCATCTTTTTTTTTGTTCAAATTTTATAGTCCCATTATTGAACATTTTAAAAAATCACTAGATAAACATTCCACATAATGCCACAAACTCTTCTTATGACATAGATGTTTATAAATGCCCATGATTTTTTTCTATATAAGGTCTTTTGATTTTTAAAAAAATTAAATAAGGGAATAGCTATCTCTCAAACCTTTGTACTGTAAATCTGTTTCTGGGCAAGAACCTACTCATTGCCTCACAAAGCAATGTTGGAACCAGACCTGTGCATGACCCGGGGATACATAAGGGAAATGTTATAAGATAAGTAAGGGAGGAAGCTGGCAGACAAAAACATGCTAGCTTCTGTTTTCTGACCTAAGTATGCTGCTCTGGGCATTTTAGAAAAATCTGTTAATAATCACTTTGAAGGAGGAAGAAAACATTACAACAGGAAAAAATCCCATAAAGGGGTGGGAGTATGTAGGCTGAAATGTTCAGAAATTATTAGGGTGACAAGTTTCAAACCTCCCCCAATATTCTGATTTTCAAGAGAAAGGCATGTAGTTCCCAAAGCTCAGATGCCTGAAGAAAGCAAACAGAGCACTGAGTTGTATAGTCCAGGGCAGGTCAGAGGAACTGTTGAAGTGCTGCCACTTAAAGAAAATTTGCAAGATTCTTTAGTGCTCTAGCACTTAGCCCAAGCTTTTAAAAACATTTCTGGGAACTTAATTGTTCAAGTAGCACTGTATAGTTTGCCCATCTTATGCTGACCATAGCCTCTGAAAATCGGATTCTTTAAACCATCCCTTTTTGAGCATCTCGGAATTGAGGCTACCTTCTTCCCCTAAAGAAAAAGCTTTGCTCCTCAGGCAAATTCTTACCCTTGATCTCTCTAGATCTGATGTTAATACCTTCATGCCTCTCTATAGCCTCTTACTCCAGGCACAGTGACATTTACTTCAACAGAGCTCTGCCCAAGTGTTGTGCTGTAGTGACATATCCAGACTTGGTTCTTCTGTGCCTGCAGAAGTAAAAGATGTCCCATATGTATTAAGATGACAGGGCAATGTGTTGAAAACTTCTACATATGAAGAATCTTAAGATATCAGATCAAAAAAGATTGCAGAAATGATAAATGTCATTTATACACTGGCAGGTTAATATCATGACAATGTGTGGATTTTCATCTAAACATCACCGAGAAAAGTTTGACAAGTCTGGGATAGCAGGGCATGGCTATTTCTCTCATTTGGGCTGATATTTGCTTGATCTGCTTTTACCTTAATAAGTTTGCTCTGAGCAGAAGAGCAACTCTGCATCTTCCCTCCTGGCAAAAGATACACAAAATGCCTTTTTATCTCAATGAACATTTTGCATTCTTCTGCAGGAATTTAGAAACTTGCTATTGCTAAATTATCCTATCTTTTAGTACGGTGGTTGTATTAACAATGGCAGATTGCCTTTGGTAACCCTTTGTTCTGAAGTTTTAGTAACAAAGTGTCTGGATACAAAACTTTGTCATATTGTGTTTTGAAGATTTTGTAGCAGCAGAAAGTGGAGTGTGTCTGTGAGCATTTGTAATGGAGAAAAGCTAAGTGATAAAGTGCACCTTTAACATAATGACAGTAATTCAGTCTCAGACAGTGAATGCTATTATACCCTCTTTTAAAGACTAAAATCAGTCAATTGAAATGACAATTATGATAATCCTCATGTAATGAAGATTATTTTGAAACAAAAATCTTTTTTGTTTTGTGTGTGCCTGTGAGTGTGTGTGCATTTACTGGACCCAAGTACAATTTCAAAATTCTCCTCTGCTGGAAATCCTGTACAAATCTATCAGTATTTTCTAACCATTCTGCTGGTTTCAGTTGATATTTATTACAAATTGATTCCTTTTTGAAAAAATCATAGAATCGTTAAGGTTGGAAGATATCCAACCAAGATTATCTATACAGATGCTTTGATCAAATGCTCTGAACATACAGCTTGGAGAAATGGGCAGCCTTAATAGAATGGTTAGCTTGATCAATCTTAGAATATGACATGATACTGCCTTACCAAAGCACCCCTTGTGTGTACCCTGTGTGTTATCTTAAATTTCTAAGGGAAGCTGCTGTGAGCTTCCAATGCACCACAATAGATAATTAACAGTGAGCAGTAGTTCCAGAAAATATTGTTCTAACTAGGAATCAGTCTGTGATGGGTGGCCTGTCACAGCCATCTGAGTTCAAGAGAGAACATATCAATGATCTGAATTTAGTTCTTATATAGGCTAAATGTTCAAAGAAGTCTAAAGGAAGTCTAATCCTACAAAAACATGAATTTATAATTTTTTCTCATTTTCTTTTGAAAAAATCATTCTGTTTTAACAAATCAAGGCACTCAGAGACATTGTATAGCAGAAGTAAAATGACATGAAGTCCTCAACAAAGACATGCAGATATAGGGAGCTCACATGAAAAGGAAGATAAAGGAAAGATTTTCTGGGGCAAAGGGGGTAATAAAGGGAATAAGGACGAGATGACCATAGGCCTCCATGGTCTGATGTGAATGTTACATAGAGCTCCTGCCCTATGAAACAGCTCTGACCCAAAATACAGCAAGTATTACTATTAAGATTACAAAAAACATTGGAGAGATACAGGTATATATTAGTTAAACAAGAAAGATGTTTGCTAGCAAATGTAGCTACACATTTTGTATACTACTGACTGCTTCAGTTTTTCCGAATCTCATAAAGATAGTTCTTACTCTCCAAAATACTTTTTTTAGGAGAATTGATATGCAAATACTGGTAAACATTCTTTTGTTCAAGATTTTCTACTTTCCACTGCTCAGTTAATTTAAAAGTAGAGAACTAATGATGAACCTTACAGAGAATACCCCAGAGATCTCCTTAAGCCAGGTGACAGTTTATCTGTAGTGTTTAGCAATGATATAGGAGGCATCCCCTTTTAGTTGAGGATGGTAATTAAAATGAGGTGATTTTGTATTTTTTTTATTAGCAGAGCTTTATTCATGTGAACTAGCCTAAAAATGAAGTTCATGTTAATAAAGCTGGTTATTTCTGGTTAATAAAGATGGTTATTTCTTCTTAGACCTGACCTAGTTCTAATAATTTGCCATTCAAAAGATGCAGAACTTAGATCTTTGCAGGAAGTTGTTACAATTCACTGTGAACAGTGGCCTAAAAGGGTTGCCGTATGCAGTCAAATACACTGGCACAGTAGGGAAATGTGATCTTTTCTAAGGCTATTATTCTAATCATTTCATCTAGTCCCTTGTCCAAATATGATATGCACTGGCACAAAGTTAATTTAATTTTTTTTAATCCCTGCAACAGTACAAAAACCCATTACAAAGCAGGGTGTCAAACATGTGCTTTTAGGAAGTCCTTCATTGCCTGTTAATTGTGGATCGCAATTGTGTCAAAGTGATCTAGATGACATTGCTCTACTGACTGTTTTGTGGTGATGTTTAATAGCTGGAAGGCCAAATGCAGTACCTGGTGTTCACTTTAAATATGCCTTAGTACTGAGTACAGCTTCACATCATGAAACACATCTCAGTCATGCACAGCTGATTGTACCCTTACACACACTCTTTTTTCCTGTTTTTTTTTAATAATGTCTTGGCCCTAATCCTGACAACAAACTTCACCCTGGCTCTGCATGAGTCCTAATGCAGTAGTGAGGACTTAGCTGGAAAGCTTGCCAGGGAGCCTTCTCAGGCTTGATTCCACTGCAGCAAAATAGCCCCAGAGCTAGCTAATGAAATTGCTGGGCAGATTTTAAAAGTAGTGTCTAAATCTTCCAGGCCGAGCTCTGCCCTGGTCTCACGTCAGCAACCACAGAAGAGAACTCAACTGGTTGTCCTCTCCTCACCTCCCTCTACTGTTCATGAGGAAAAGGAACAAAGCCTTAGTCTTCTAGCCTCTCCAGAAAACTGCATCATGCCTGAAGGTCTGATATAAGAGACCCATGGGATCAGGCTGAACCAATTCTCCTCTTTTTCCATTCTTAGCTGGTGACTAATGCTGAGAGCCCCAGAGATGTGCATGTGCTCAGACCCCATTTCAGTAGGAGTCAGGCACCCAAAGATACCAGCAGCAGCAGTCCAGGCCCATGGACTCACACAGCATTTTGTCTTCAAGCCTCCATGCAAACTCCTCACAACATTCCTGACAGGTATCCCTACCAGTATCGTCCTGAAGGGAAAACTAAGGGAGGTAATTAGAGCCTTGTAATGAAGTAACACCGGAGGACCTGCAGCCCAGTCTGCTATGTGGGTCAATAGATAGATGATGTCCTTAGACTGACTAATTGTAGGCACCTAATTGTATTAACACAAAAGCAGTGATTCCCACAGTGGCAAAGAAGTGTTCACCCAGCAGTCCTTCCCTCTTGGAAAATTACGTCACCCCAGGGCTCTGATTCATGATCCCTGTCAAATTTAACTGTGCCAACTAAAGAAACGGCTGCTACTCCTATCACAGCTGTGTCTGAACACCCCTACTAAGGAATGAGACAGCAAATATTCTCCCTTATTAAGGACAAAATATAGCATTGCACATTATCTTGGAAAAACACCCTAAGTCCAAGGCTGAAAATTGGTAATATGTAACTTTCATTATGTGCAAGAAGACGGAACAAATGACTGCCCATTTCTGCCTCAGTTTCTCTCTTTATTGAAGGAATTGTTAAAATAGGACTTAAATGAGCAACTGAATGTTCAACCCCATCCTGAGTTGGTGGACTGAACATTGGCTGGTCACACAGAGCAGCTTGGAAATTCCAGCCTTGAAGTCAATAAATGTTTGGGGGGAAAAGGAAACTCCACTATCATGCTTCAGACATACTACTGTGGAAACTGGTCTAAATAATTTCAGCTCAGATATGCAGATTTTAATTTAGGGATTCTGTCAGAGTTTATTTCTTTGCTGATATTTTTAGCTAAAAATCTCTAGTATATGAATGGAAAAACTCTAATATTTCTATGGCAAATGTTGACAAATTTAAATTTTGACCAAATAAGAAGGTTCTGAAATTGAAGTCCACAGAAATGTGTATTTTGATTTTTTTGAATTGTTGTGTTGTGTGGAAAAAGATTGCAATTGCCTCAAGGACTAAAATTCACAAAATAGTGCTTGACAATAACTAAATGCATTCTCCTATAGAGAAGATGGTTTCCGTTACTATACACTTAATGCTGGAAAAAATCTTTTCAACCCCAAGTGTTTAGGATTTAGCTTTTTTAATTGTTTTCCCTTCCCCCCCACATCTTATTGCTGTCTCAGAAGTTCATGTGTCTTTTACTGACTTTGAAACAATGTTTAGGGACACTAAGGAATAAAAAAAAATCACACAACTAAACAAAATCAAACCTCAGATATTACTATCTGTCTCACAGACTGAAATGCAAAGCAACTGCATTCCATCCAAAATACATGCTTTCCCTCCTCTATTACAGGCACTCCTCAGTATAAAAATTCTATTTGAAAATTTAGACTAATTTAGACTAAAGCACTACATTCTGTAGACCTGAATTTTAACAGAGTAACACGATGAATTTCAGAAGCATCAGCATAAATATGAGTGCAGATTGCCTGGGTTTGTATGCAGCTACATCCATCCTTCAAACTTTTTTTTAACCTACCTTGTGGCTAATGACCTCAGGTGGGAATATGAGAGTATTGCATTTAAAAACCAGGAAACTTACAGGCACAAGCCAAATATAGGTTTTCTGCAGTTCTATATGCTCTGAAGAGATAGACCAAAATCAGAAACTTAATCAGAACACCTTCAACTTATTTTTGCTAGAGCTGGAGTCAGCAGAACAACAATTGCTTTTTGATTTTCCCAATCCAGAAGTGTGACAAAAGCAAAATACAGTGTTGGACACTGACTTCTAATACACTGTAGAGGCTGAGCATTCTGCAATTGATCTTTGCTCTTTTAGAGAGTGCTGTGACCTCACAGCCCTGGGAGAGAGAACTGGAGAAGGATCCATACTCTCTACTTATTAGCATTTTTCATCCCAGGGGCCCACAGTCACTCCAGCCTCAGGAGGACACAGAGCCTCTCAAGAATACCAGCTCCCACCAGGAAGCTCATGGCCAACAGCTGCTAATGGCCAGACTCAGCTTTTTTTTCTGCTAAACTTTGCCAACCCATGAAACTGTTGTTTTCAGGTTGCTTTGAGACCAAATATCTTTTGGGCTCTGGGAAATAACTCTCTGACTGAGAGCTCACCATTAAAGATAGCAAATTGATGCTATATTAAAAATAGTAATAAAAGCCCCTTACATAATTTCGCATTTTTATACACTTAAAGAGTGTCAATTTCTTGAAAAAAAAAAAAAAGAAATAACAGCCCACTTACATCTAGCAGAGTGAGCCAATAATAATGATGTATTTTACAATGTATGAACTTTGCCATGTGCTGTAGAGATATCAAAAAATCAATACAACTAAATTGACAAGTTTGTCAATGATTGAAATTAATTTCCTTTTTTGTGGTACTTCACTAAACTGAATTCCATAGTGTCATATTAATTAACATCCCGCTCATATGGTCTGTCTAGATAGAAAATGACTAGGTTATCTCTGGGCAGTTTCAGTGAAAAGTTTGTATTATAAGCAGAATAAAACAGTGGAAGATATTCACATGGAGACACAAATTATTTACTTACTAATGTAATTGCCAAGGTAATTGAAGTAATCAAGGTTGAAATTTCCAGAAGATGCCAGTCATTTTCAGCTGGACTCTAAGGACCCAGTGTTTTCTGAAAATGTATATTTATGACATTCCAGAAAATCCATGTCTGTCCGAGGCAGAATCACAGTCTTTGGCCAGAAGAAGGCCATAAGACCCAGTAATTCATTTATAAAGTTACCAGCACACTACTAACTAAACTGGGTAGCTGTGTCTCATGGAATTCAGAGAATTAAAAAAAACACAAAAAAACAAAAAACCACCAAGCAACAAAACAAACAAAACAAAAAAGCCAGAAACAAAACTTCAACAGGGCCACAGAGGAAAGTCGTTTGCAGTTTCTAAATATAAACTTGCAGAGGTGCTCAATTTTATATTAAAAATGTGTAAGATGAAGTTTAGAGGGCTGGACTGCAACTGTTATGAGATCCTATGAAGATACAAGGGATCAGAACTGTTAGCTGTGATATGCAGTTCTAGTTTTGTTTTAGGGAACTTGGAGAATTTAATTTGAAAGACCCTGTGGATTTTCACTTTTTTTTTTCCTATTTATATTCCAGACAACAAGAAGTATGGCTGGTTTTTTCAGAGTAAATATTTTGTTATGTGCAATTATGTTTCTGCAGCTGAAATCAAACAGCTGGATCAGAGATCCTCCGAGACAGATGCTAAGGACTGTGTTTTTCACCTTGGTCTTTTGGGCCATGCCCTTAATTGGAGCTTAGTGTCCCACTAATGGTTATGCCTCCTGGGATTTTTATGACCATTTCAGAAGTGCAGTTTCTGCCTAATGTACTGCTGAACAACAAAGAGTCCTTGTAGTCATATCCCAAAGGCCTCCCTATTAAATATACAGCAGTTCTCAATTAACCTGACGTTTAAAAACCACAATAGCTCTAAAGGCTATCTGCTTTGCAAAGCCCCTGGTCTAAACTGATAGCATTTAATTTTCCCCTAATGCAATTCTGTCCATATGCAAAGATCAGCTTGCATGTGACACTAATAGTTGACTTTGTGCTCTGTTGTGACCAGGAGAACTGATTTCTGTATCCATGGGTATCAGTTTCAAGGCATTAGGACACTGAAATTAACCTTGATTGTATCTCAGAGCTGAAAGTAGCTGCAGGTTTAAAGAGTAACCACAAGTTCTTATGAAGTTTAAGCCACTGCAGGAATTGTGTAACAGCTCCGAGAGATTGGGGGGATGGATTTTAAAAAGAGGATAAATTCACTAATTTCAGCAGCAGTGTGAAAGGAAAGAGATGAAATTATTCCTTTCTCAGGAAAATGAATTCTGAAACACCTGTGACAAGCCAAATCTTACAAAAGAACAATTATTTAACCACAAAAATACACAGACAACTATGTTAAAAAGTTAGCTTCTCAAGATAAAAGTAGGTGTTAAGTAAGGAAAATGATGCAAGCTGTTATTATTTTAAATGCTCAAAAAATATATTTTCTGAGCTTTCTAGCACACTTGCTCCAACTTCAGTTTCAAAAAGGTCTGATGACATAGCCACAAAGAAGTGTATTTAGCTGCTGATCCTATGAATTTACTGGAGCAAGTAGAGATAAAATACATAAAGTCTGCACAGGCTCAAAGTAAACGGCGCAGCAACAGATATATATTTGCACATGTCTAGTACAGGAAATTAAAAGCTTTCCCTTGTTGCTTACCTGAAATTCTGAGATTTAGGCTCCTAGCATGGTTCTAGGATGCCTTCCTTGCTGACTGATCTCTATTTCAATTGGAAAAGCATATCAATGGGAAGAAAAATCTGGTTTCCCGCAAAAAGCGGAACAGAGCAATGTTTGCAAAGTTATGGGAGAGGAAAAAAAACCACAAAGAAAGAAAGAAAAACTTGAAAGCAAACAGTGTGTCCATTCTTCATCCACAACCCCATCATTCAGCAGCCCCTGAGATTTCTCTCTACCTGCTGCTGAAAGACTTCTCTCAAGCTTTAAAAAAATCAAAGTAAAATTTTAAAAACTGAAAGTTTAAATAAAATCTAAGCCAAACCAACAAAACAAAAAAAAAAATCTGTGAAAATTATTCTGTGAGAATGCAATTTGTTTCCAGAGAGGAAGTTTTTAGCAAAAGGAAAACAATTACCAAGTACTCTGCCAAGGGAGAGACAGGCATAGTGGCCCAGCACTGTATTAAGTCTCTAGAGATACTAGTTCAGAGCAACAGGCTCCTTGTGTGAGCCCCATGTCAAAAACACCAGGTACTAGAAGATCACGAGGATCAGAGACTTTTTGATTTCCTTAAATATCTAAATTTAGTTCTTGTTACTAAACTATAAGTTTAAAGGAGTATGCTAAGGGAAGAAGATATTGGAAGGGGGTGAGAAATTACATTAGTTCCAGGCTGTGATTTGGTACGTTTCTATGAATAGATTAACTCTGAAATTTATTCCACTAAATAATTCCCTCCAGCCAATAGCTTTCAGGTTCTGATTCATCATCCCAAAGCTATAACACATGATGAGGCTAATTTGAGTTCCTTCTCCATAAATAAGGTCCAGCTGAGCACAGAGAGGTACACTTAGTTGTGGAGAAGGAAAGACCTAGGCTCACTATGCAGAATGGAATGTTACTTATCACTGAGGTCTGGAAAGTGCCTCCTAGTGAGAAGGGGAGTCCAGGTAAAAGTTAACATCTCCAAGATCTTAAGAATACATTGCTCTGGTTGTTAACACTTTTGTTCAGGTTCCTAAACTGTTGTTTGAGCGCTGCTCAAAATAAGCCAAATCAAACAACAACAGCCCAAAAACACAAACACTGCCCTCTTTCTCTTTTGCTGCTCCACTACAAGTCACCTAACATTTTTCTATATGTTTGCAGCTGCCTGATTTAATTAATCAATCCACAAGGAGATATGCTGTTTAACATCTTTGTTGGTGACATGGGCAGTGGGATCAAATGCACCTTTAGCAAGTTTACCAATGACACCAAGCTGAGTGCTGCTATCGATACAATGGAGAGAAGAGATTCTATGCAGAGGGATGTGGACAGGCTTGAGAGCTGGGCCTGTGCAAACCTCATGGTTCAACAAGGCTGAGCGCAAGGCTTTGAGCCTGGGTCAGGGCAGTTCCAAGCACAAATACAGGCTGGTCTGCAGTGAATTGAGAGCAGCTCAGAGGAGAAAGACTTGGGGGTGCTGGTGGATAGAGGCTGGACATGACCCAGCACTGCATGTTTGGAGCCCAGAAAGCCAATTGTGTCCTGGGCTGAAGCAGCAAAAGCATGATCAGCAGGTCAAGGCAGGTGATTCTCTCCCTCTACTCCTCTTTTGAGGCTCCATCTGCAGTACTGCATTCATCTTTGGAGCCCCAACATAAGAAGGAGGTGGGCCTGTTGGAATGAGTCCAGAGGAGCACCAACTCAGCAGAGAAGTACCTACTTTGTGGTTGTTGTTTTCATTTGTGGCCTAGTTTCTGTATTTGAGTGAGCTAAATTGACTAACTAAAATACCCAAACACCTGAGCCAAACCCATCCCAAATTAAGCAACATATGTGCAATTCTGAGCTGGACTAGGAGTTAGGGTACAGGAGAGTTAAGCTCCACTCCTTGACCATGATGATCCAACACATTGGCTCAGATTGTCCTGGAAATTTGCCTTGTGACACAGAAAACTGAAATGACTCAAAGATAATTCCAGTGAAAATTTTGGTGAAGTTATACCTCACCATTATGAAAAGGAGGAGGTCCCGCTAAGCCAACTAAATTGATGAATCAACAGGGGGCAAACCATGAGAAGGAAAATGGTTTTACCTAGCATAAGAGATGACTTAGCACAACAAAATAAGGAATAACTGTCAAGCTACTCCATGGGAGAGGACTTGAGTACGCAACTCAGCATGAAAAAAAGAGGTGACAAAAAAAGCAAAACTTGCTGGTCATGGTTTAGAGATTCACCTGGTGCTTTCATGCTCACCCTCCTCTTATCTGAATGCCTGCAGCCACCTCAGTGCATTTCCATTAACTTCTCTCTGAGGTAGCTAAGATTTCCCATGTCCTGCAGGTGGTGAATCAAAACAAAGAGTACTCAAATAAAAAATACAGATCTTCCTGGAATGTGAGATAAAGATCTATCATGTTCTCTGGTTTTAACAAATAAGGACAAGTTGCTCCTGGTTCTGAAGGCAATAAATGAAGGAGATAAATTATAGAACTTACATCAAAAATCCACACTCACCACACTCCACACAGAAGCCTTGATTATTCAATGCATACTGTGTTCCCTCACAATGTTTGTATTATTAAACAAAATTTGTAATGTTAAAGATTTTAAAGAAAAAACTTCAGTTAAGAGCATTGAGAAAGCAGCAAATGCACTTCAAGCAGACATCTGCCTTTATCATTATAATAATAGTATGGAAGAGCTTTATGAAAAAAAACCAAAAATCAAGTGTACAAATTATCCGACATTCATTCCATGACATCCTGACAGTTATGTTAGTCCTGATAAAAATATCCAGGAGGACGGCACATTGCAGATGGCACTTCATAATGCACTCACTTAAAAGCAGTCATTCCCTACCTCAGAGAGAGCGCAGCTTGATGAAGGCCATAGGACACTTAGTTCAGCCACTAAAAGCTGCTTGATGAGGGTGTCTTTAGTTAGTTAGTTAGTAACTTATTCATTCATTCATCTTATGCAGAAAAATTTGATGAAACTTGAAGAAAAAATCATAGCCTTGCACCTTCTTTGTGAAATTCAGAATCCAGAATCTCGTTCAGATAATGTCTGCTTCTCTGAAAATTACAAGTGTGAAAAATGGGTTAAATTGCCCTAGACTTTCACCTCTGGAAACATGAGCTCAAACCTTACTTCCTATAGGATACCATTGGAATGATTGACTATTTGTCAGTGCCACAAAGCCAATAAATTACTGGGCAACCTGATAAGATTGATTGTCAAAAGATGCCCAGGAATGGAATATCCTGTCCAGGAAGAGGTGCCTAAGCAAAACCCTGTAAGTGACCTTCAGTCCATCTCACAGCCCACCCCACTCTTATCTCCATTCTGCTTTTCAAAAGAAAACCATTTTGCCTACAATATCATAGAGAAGAAGATGTTAATAAACACTGAGTACAGAATATAATTTTCTTAGCAAACAAGATGTCAACTCAACAGCACAAATGTCATATTTACATTCATCTTATTAAGATTTATACCATTTAATGTTGGGCTTTAAGAATTACACTATAAATGGAATGTAATTTTCATATAAAAGGGACAGTATATTTTTAAATCAAGCCTGTAGAAACTCACTCATCAGTGGTTTATGAAACTTGAGTACACTGATGCTTCAGTACTCAATTAATGTCAGGCAATATGGATTTCAATCTGGCTTGAAATATATTTAAACAAATGAAGTAGATACAAATGCTGGCTCTTTGGCCAGCCAGAGCTAAAAATCCATTTTCTACCCCATTTATAATAAGAAGTAATCTGAATGTAATTTATCTAAAGCACAATATGTTTCCCTAATTTTTACATGTAACCATTACTTGTAGTTTAAGTAATAGTTATATCCACAGATCTTAGTGCACTTAATTGAAAATGCATGGTATTAAAACATAAGGCTCCATCCTTCAAAAATAAAAGCATTATTCTAAGGAATAATTGAAGTGGGGGAGCAGGGGCTGGGAAAAGGCAAAGGAAGGAAACCTTAACAAAAATCCTTAAATGCAAACATTTCTTCCCATTTATGTTATATTAGGATTGTTTTTGAATAAAATTAGTCTCTCTCAGCCCCATATTTCAGTTTAGATTACAAAATCCTCTCATCTGATTGTCACATTTTACGCTGAAGTCAAATCCTTCTGCAGCAGAGTGACATGTCAAGGGTGACAATGACAAATTGTCACTAAGTAAGGAACAACACATGACAGGGCGTTCGGCCATAATGAGATATATGCATGCCTTGAGAGCGTTTGCAGGCATGAGGCTGAAGGGTGATTGCTCCCAGCACTCATCATGTTGCTAGGTCTCATTAAGACTTTACATGCACTGGAATAGATTTCCAGTGATTAAAAGAAAAAAATATATATTTATGAATGAGTAAATCATGGCAGCAAGTTTTATATTTATTCATACTTCCCTAGAAGTGTATATGGTTTATAAGGCTGAGTTGAAAAAAGAGAAAGGGTTTTTTATCCCTCTTTTAAGTTTTTTATGTTACTGTCCATCACGACAACATACAAGTACCTTCCCCTCTAAATTAATAGCAACAGTGAAATCTTTGGCCTAATGGACTTGATGGTGCTCCCTGACACGTATTCATTTGTAGCCATAAACTTTACATGGGCTAGGTGCTGCTCCTCAAATATATAATGATTTTATTAATGTCTCTTTTTGTTGGTGTGGGTTTAGATGTAATACAGGGGCATGTCAAAGTTCACAGAAAGGTTTTTAACTTATCCTTTGTGATTTGATTTCTAATGACTTTTTAAACTTAGTACCTCTTAATTAATAATAAGCACAACCAGTAAATCCTGACAAGACTATCATAACATAGAAATTTTTATGAAGAAGGTCAGGCCTGTGGTTAAAAGGACATAGGAAGTCATATATTCAGCTTGGTCAGTGTCTCTCACCACCAGAGAAGGAAGATGAGAAAATGTTATGGGGTTTATTGCAATCCTCACACTATAGATCTGTTCGACCCAGGATTTAGGGCACGATGTAGGACAGTTGTTTGTGCAGGAAAAAAAAAATTAAGTCAGATAACAAGAAGTGTGTAATACTTATCGTCTTCCCACTGTCAAAAGAAGGTTAACTGACCTTTCCATGCCCCATTTTCCTTGATTGAAAAAGGCTGCCATGAAATTTAATTTCTCCACCATCTGTAGAGCACACAGAGCTTTTGGGACTAAGAATAGCCCCAGTTCAGATTGCAAAACTTCTTGGTATTAATTTCAATGTATGAGAAGTTTGTCACCATAAGCAATAGCAGTCAGTGATTTTCTCCCACTCAAGAGAAAAAAAAAAATTAAAAAAAAAAAAATTGTCTAAATGTGAAAAGCAAAGTCTCATCCCATTCACCCCTAAAAAGACTATGTTGTCTCATTTTGTTTTAAAAAATGAAGGGACACTAGAAACTTTGTGGACACATGTCAGATGTCTCAATATTTACTAAACCAAAGTGTTACTCTCAGATTTTACCACTGAAGTAAGCAGGTTGGTGATTGTATATTGTACCTTTTATCTAATATATGCAACATTAGGAGCATCTTATTCTAAGCAGATCTCCTTCATCTCTCTGAAAGAAAGGAAAGGAAACTATCATGACAGATAGTAAAATGGAAAAAAAGGTGACTGCTTTGGAAGAGAGAAAGTCAGCCCCGGAGTCCGGGCACTGAGATTGTGTCCCTGCTTGGATCCCTCACACGAGAGCACAGGCTTGTTAAAACATACCTTTGTGTCAAATCATTTAATTAGCCACAGTAGTACTCTGTATTTCCATAACATTGGTCAATTAAGATCTTCACAGACCCTTCACAGAAAAAACTCTTTTCATTTTGCTACCGGATATGCCTCCTCAGAAGTTCTAGGGTAGTTATGACCTCAGCTCAGTCCATGACAGCCGCAAGAGGAAAAACAAATCTTCTAGATGTAAGGAATTTTTCCAGCATGATATTCTTCTGGGTCTCCCAAACTTGCTTCCCAAATCGCAGTCACAATAATGCACAAAATCAGAACTGACCTTGAAAGCCTTTAAGTTTGGATTTGAAATAGAAAAGAATCTGTGGGTGCTACTGTATTGCTAGGAATGAGGCAAATCAGAGACTTTCCATTGAGAAAACAGAGCCTATCAGATTGGCCTCAGGCCTTGGATTCAAACCCCTACCCACTTAAATCACTCCTGCTGAGGTATTTTTCTTGCTGCCAAGGAGAGCAGTTTGTGCCCTTACGTCTCATCCAGCGTGTCCCCAGCTATACATTCCAGCCTTTAAACAGCAGAGCCAGTCACCAGCCTCAGCTCTCCCATTCAAACAATAAAGTCACAGAACTCTTGGATCAGGGAACAATCCCTATGGCTGGAGCTGACAACCTTGGATTCGTTGCTCTCAGGGCAGTAAATGAGTTTATGCAAGTACATAAATTTCAATTTCTCACTGCTTTGGAAAGGGATTTCTGGATTGTATTATCTGTGGTTATATCCTTGGCAGTGGGGTCACCCAGGCATTTTTCAAGCAAGAGCGACACCTGGGTTGTAGCATTCACTGGAATGGGCTGGTTTATGCTTGCAACCCTTAACTGTCCCATAGAAATATGTTTCACAGATGGGATGGTCATTGAAACAAACTGGGAAGTGAACATGATGATGGCAGTTTTATGCATTGGCAACTTGTCTGTTTTAATTTTAGACTTTCTTGATGGCTGTGTTGGCCCTTGACAGGCATGGCCCCTGGATATTGCAGAACAGATTTTTTTTTTTTAGTGTACCATTTATACTTATTATATCCTAGTCTTTTTACAAAATAATGCAATTGCAGCTGCTATTTGTGGAGAAAAATTACAACAATGAGCCTAATTTTCAGTTTGCACCCATGAAACTCTAAGCTGCTTTAATATATTGACATTGCTGTTTGCATGGGACCTGTCCCAGAGCAAATACACAAGGACCAGCCCATGTTGAGTACAACAGAGTACGGGGACATGCCCCAAAGACACTCACAAGTATTGGGGTGTTACACCTTTCTGACCTGCACACCTCTCTCCCTACAGGGACAATATCTTCCTCTGCACCACAGGAAGCACATCAAACTCTAGGAATTGTCCAGGCCCCTTGAGAAGACACACTAATGTCCAGGAGAAATGCTGTAGGAAGAGTGGACTAGGAAACATGCATGAATAGGTTTATATGTAGATCTGGGAGCTGGTCAGCTTGGGTTCAGAAGTGAAGGCAAGGATCTCCCGAGAACTTTCCAACTTCAGGAGTGTGAGACCTGGTGGATCCTCAAAGAAAAACATTAACACTAGATGTGGGAGGCCAAGTGCTTCTAGAGGTCAAACCTGCTCACTATTTACCTCAAAAAACCCAAGAATACTAACCAAAACCTCAGAGAGATAACTGGACTCAAATAAATGAAGCTGCAGCAACCAGCCAATTTCGAAAGCAAGGAAGGTGTGAATCCCTTCTCAAAAGAATGAGCAGACAGGAAAATAGACGGAAAAAGGGAAAATGAAATTACGGCAGGAACCTGCATGTAGGACCTCAAATCGTGTATAGATTATCATATTTTGAACACATTTGGAAAACAAAATATACTGAACAAATGAAGTTTGGTTTTGATTATTTACATTCCTTTATATTCTTTATATTGCCAAGTATAATGAAAGATTTTTCCTGTTCAAGTAGCAAGTACAGACATGGGTCTTAGTTAAGGTAAGCACTATGAATGGCTAATCAAAAAGAAAGTGGAAAAGAACATTCTGAAATGAAAATGTTTTGCTTCTCCTGAGTGACTTTAAAACATGTCTGGAAAGTAGATCCTAGACTCTTTCCACCTGGTGATATAGTTTTCTACTTTCGTAGTCTATGGTAAGTGTGCAAAGCTTACACTGAGGTAAGAAAAGGCTCACAGAAATGCTCAACAAGTTTCTAATAGCTATTTTCTGCACTCACTCCATCCCCGTTCCCTGAATCAGACACAGCTACCTGGGAGAGTGGGTAAGGAGAAGTCCAGTCTGCATAGGTGATTTTTCCAGATTTACCAACCCTGTAGCTGAAGCTTGAAGCTAAAAACTTTATGTACTACTACAGTGCAGAACACTGTGGGTCTCTAAGAAGGAGGCTTGTACGGCTGTGCTATGCCTTGTCCATCCGCTGCCGCCAGAACCTGCCCGTCACTCTGCCCAGCGGTTACTAGCTCAGCACAGAAAAGCAGGCAGCAAGGGCAGAAAGGAGCATGGCACAGCATTCTGCAGACCAGACACTGCCACATTTGAGCCCTGAAGTTCAAAAGTGCTCAGGGAGCTGCAGCACAACTTGTGACAGGAAGGAAGGAAAGAGGAGCCTGCAGCCTTATTACAACAATAGTTTCAGCCAGACCAAGTCCAGGGAACAGGAAAAATAGTATGAAGTGATTTTCCCAGCATCTTCAGCCAAGCTTAAAATTTTGTTTAAACAGGAATTGAGTCCTAAGCCTTCAGACAGAAACCTCTTTGAGCTGAGAGTGAACCAGAAACAGTTCTAGGGTTGTCTCTTTTTTTAGTTTGGATGTGTTAGTAACACAGTATAACGCTACAGTCAGCCACACATCATCCCAACTGTAAAAATTAAGAAGAGCTGTTGAATGTCAAGTGATGAAGCACAAAGTGTCACAACTTCAAAAGTCCTGTTTTTCTGGCAATATTTACTTATTCACATGACACATTAACATATGTAATAAGTACATAAAAGAACAAATGTCATATGGAGAAGTCAATGTGTACTCATAATACACTGAACACTATTAGGAAAACCTTAGATTTTTTTAATTTCATTATTTATATACCTGAAAAATAATTCCAATGCTGCAATAGCTGCCTTTCCTCCTGTGACTGTAGAGAACTTTGCACTATCAGGGTTCATTACTATTGCTCCTCATTTCTACCTGAACACACTTTATAGAGAAGAGTTTCCTTTTCACCAAATTTCTAAAGGAGTCATGGGGAAGGAAAAAAAATAGAGCTTTAAAGAGCTGTTCTTTAGGAAGTTATTTTGAGCATTTTTAGCTCTGGCTCTGCTAGCAAAGGCTCACCCCATCAGTCCTTAACTTATATAAACCACGCACATTATTAAACTATGAGGTTGACACAGAATTATTGTGTAAGATTTTGACCAGATCTTGAAAGTTCATTTTGTCTCAGCTCGTTCACTGGCATACACTTAACTACTTTGCTTTCCAAATTATGTCTAATGTCCATTGCATGTGTCATATGGCAAACATCAGCCAGTTCTGCAAAAGCGGTTTCTAAACATGCTTGGTTAGATTGTTTTTAAGACAAGTCCTTTTCCTCTGCCAAATTTGAAGAATAGACAGCCTGACATGTATGCAGCACTTCAGCTTCATGGTCAATAGTCTTCATTCATTATTTGGGTGCGAAAATAAAGTGTAAGAAATGAAATGCTGCTACAGGCTTCCCTACATCTGATACTAGTAATCACTTTCTCCAATGAGAATATTTTGGAGCTGGCGAATATGCAAAGAAAATAGAAACACAAAGGCAAATTATGCAAATATATGAGCCAGGTAAAAATAAAACAAAAAATTAAAAAGAATTGCAGTATATTTTAGGCTGGTACATCTTAAATCTGTATGGTTTTCTCCAAAAGAATAAAAATTTTATTGCCATTCATCTATTAAGTTACAACAGATACATTTGCCATATTAAACTTCTAAAAGTGTGGAGATCCTTGGGTAAATAAATCTCACAATTTTTAAACTAACAGAACAGTAGCAAAGATGGTGACTATGTGGTATTTGTTAAATAAACTAATATATTTCACAACTGAACTGAGACTCTCACTGTTACCCTCAGTCTTGAACTTCGACTTGACCTAATCCCATATCAACTGATAACAGTTTACCATCTGTCCTTGGTCAGCCCAGTGGAAGACTTCAAAGGATAGATTTAATAGCATATAGTTTGGCCTTGACATACAGACTGTATCTGTTCTTACTTAAAGAACAATAAAACCTTGTATTTAATTTCTTGGTTTTTTTCTTTCTTCTTTTTTTTTTTTTTTTTAACAGATGGAGGGCTGGTGTCTTATTCCATTCTGTCACCCCATCTGGACGCCTTAAATGTGATACTAAGGGAAGCATGGGGTGAGCCCACCAAAAGCTCAATTCAAGTTGAGTTACAGTGAGAAAGGAAAGAAAATAGACTGATACCAATGTTGCATCATGGCAAAATAAAGGCATTTAAGGCTGCCATAGGGGAATGTGGAGAAGAAATCAATACTGACTCCTGAACACAACAATTCAGGATTGGAGTTCACTTTAAATTCTCAAAGAAGTATGGGTGCTTAGTTAATAGAAAATAAACATTTTTGTCCACCAATTTATGTGTCACATTGCAAAGCAGCAAACCACAAGCCTAAACATTGCAGGAATCATTTTCTGCTTACTATTCCTCCTCAGGCCTCACTACAGGAAAACCTGCCTCAGGGAGTTCAAAGAATATGTTTTACTCTCACTGCAAAATTAACTGATTTTCTCTTTTCTATATGATCTCTTCCTTATAATCTAGAGTTCAAAAGGGGTTTTTTGGTTTTGTTGTTTGTTTGTTTGTTTGTTTGTTTTTGGGGATTTTTTTTTTGCGGGGGGTTTGTGAAACACTCCAGTGCTTTAATACAACAATGGCATTTTTTTAACTCAAAGTGGTGGATTTAGCTAACATTCTTTAAGGGATGAAGAACCCTTAAAATCTGAGCTACTATCTGCTTAACACATGGCAAAGGACTGAACACAGTAATTCCTACAGGAAAAAACATTTTCCTTACTATGAAAACGTAGCAGAGCACTGCATGATTATAAATATCCTATCAGTGTTTGCTGACTCCTTAGTCTGCAAATGCTCTGCACAGACAACTAAGGATGTCTTCTCTTTTCACAACTCTGAAGTAGCTACCACATTCAGCTATAAAATAATAAATAGCAAATGGGTTTATTTTTAGTGGTTATTCAGAGTTTGCATTGGTCCTTTACATAGGAGGACCCCAAAGTCCTCTGGAATTGCAGAACAGTGAAAAAAACCTTATCAATGGTGGGACACTTTCATGTTAAAGTAATGTCCCTGATCCTAGAAGCAAGAGTTTCAGTCCCCGTTACCTCTAAACTAATACTTTCATTCCACTATGTCCTGACATTAGGAAATTTGGTGGAAGAAATGAAGGATGGCAGGATAATACAAAGGGAAATTATTAACACTTATTAGGAATTTAACTCTATCCTTTCCTGGTGTCTGTATCCATCTTCAGATATGAAAAATACAATATAATCCCCTTTCATACTAGCAAAGGATGTTGGGTTATTCAACATGGACAAAAAAATCATAATCTTCTCATGTTAATCAAAGTTTTGACAGACAATGCCAAGTCCAGTGATCAAAGGACTGTAAAGGTATGAACAGGTTCCTGCTCAATGAATCTCTGCATAGGCCTCTACAAGCATATGTAAGAATATTATTCACTAAAATAAAAGAAGAAAATGAAATTGATCCAGTACAAAAATATTCCTGTGTTTTCTGTGACAAAGATAAACCCTTCTATTGTGTTTGGATTGAAAAGAATTATTTGTGTAACTTGCTGGGGGTTTTTTTAAGAGAAAATGCAAGTCTAAATCGTTTCCAAGCTGCTGATGTGAACTTTCCCTTTTTTCACCTCTGACTTTAATTCACAAATTTCAGTATTTAGGGAGATGACTTGGAACTGAACAGCCCTATTTTCAGTCTCCCAGGACAGCACCCCAACCCTGAAGCAATATTAGAAGTATGAATATTTCCTATTGACACTGTTCCACTTTGGGAAATAAGCATTTCTTAGATCAAAGACAGAAACTTGAGTGCATATGTTAAACACAAGACTGTGCAATTACTTTATATAAAATATATCTAGCTTGAAAGCTCCAATGTAATCTCAGCTTCAAAATGCACTCTGGCTGGGGAGTTATGTACTCTTTTGGCATACAGGAAGGGCTTGATTTAAATCCCTGTCATCAGTTCCTCTGTGAGAGACTACAGGATAGTGCTTCTGTGGAGAGCAGCCCCAAGGAGACAATTTTTCAGGAAATAATAAATGAACATGCGTCTGTGTATGTGCTGCAACTTCTGTGAAGTTAAGAACTGGGAAAGGAGAATTTGAACTTTAAAATATCTATCTTCTGACAGCACCTTGGGCACTCAGCATGAGGTAAACCAGCCAGCACCTAAACACACTAATCTCCAGCCCCCAACAGAACCATGTGGGAAGAGCACCTGCCAGCATTAATACGAAGTGGAAATCTTCAGAAATGGTTTTGTTCACTGGTGCAGGATGTTTCTCCCTTGTTTCCTCTAATGGACACTTCTCCCGTTCACTAGCAAGTCTATCTCCTTTGAGATAAAACCGGCAATGATGCTGGGAGCAGCACCAGCCTGGGGGGGAGGAAGCATTTTAAAGCCCTTTACCAAAGCCTCCATATGTCTCAGACTCAGTCTGCATCTCTTCCAAAGGAGTCAGGCCGGGGGATCTGTTTGAAGACACCAATAACATAGCCGTCCTGTTTTCTTAATGATCTGTCCTTTCTCAATTGCAGAGGAAAAGCAAGTCAAGTGTGTCCTTATACACTACTTTAGTAAAATGGATGTGCAGTACACACTTCATTACAACCACCATGGGAATTAAAAGTAACTTGAGCAAATGGCCCCAGCTCCATGTAATTATCTTTTGAAGACACTAGAAGACAAAAGGAAAAAAACTCACCGAACTAGCTCAAGAACAGCAGAGTTTGCCAAGGGACAGGTGAGCAGCCAAGGCGGACCACGGGCTCAGTGGCTCCCCCATGGCCTGGCTCTCCTGCAGTGTCCCGGGCTGATGGCCACGCAGCAGTTCCCATGAGAGCAGGAGTGTGCAGCGATTCTCAGAGGAGAAGCCCTTCCATGGATGTGTGCAGGACAAGGCTGGCAGGCGCCAGGCTGTGTGTCTGAGCAATGCTGCCCTCCGATGGCACTTGCTCAGCCCGCTCACAGCTGAACCCCCACCCCTCGAATGCTCCAGCGGCCCCAACCCCACCGAAAGGGCAACAGTGGGTCAGGGGTGATGAGCCACAGGTTACTCTTTCTGGCTCAGGGCCTCTGAAATTGTATTCCCAGATGACTGACCCAGCTGGCAGTGCCCATGCTCAGCCCAGCTGCTCATAATGGACCACAGCCCTTCCCAGCCTTCAGGTCCCTTTTCCTCATCAGTCTCCTGGCTTTGCAGCTCATTTTCATGTTAACTTTTCCAGAGGTAATACAACAGAGAAGCAAAAAGCTGAGAAGTCTAATTGAGAGCATTGAGCTTGTTTTGCTGAGCATAAATTCTCTTTTAAAAACGAACCTTCAAATAATGACAAATACAGGGCTGTGAGAGGCTCCTATGGTGACATCCAGGGGGACTGCACTGAGCCTTCCTTCTTCTGATGGAACAGTGAGACCTCCCTTCCTTGAAGGATGTTTTAATTTTGAAAACAGTTTCTAGCTCCTTTTCTACCTACTAACTTCTTTGTTGCCACAGAGTGGCTGAAAACTATGGCTGTGGCTATGGTCGTAAATGGCTGCAAGTCCTGGCTGTAAAACCTGAATAGGGATGAAGATTTTTTAAAATAAACATGCCACTTGTCTGAAATGGGGCACAGAAGGCTCAAAGGCCAGCAAGTAGTTCCGTAGCAGCAGAGGCACCCATGGCTGAAATGTGTTTATGTGGACAAAAGTCCACAGCTACATTTTTGTGACTGCTCTTTGCGGAGAAGGCAGCTTGAACTGGGCACAGCTCACAGGTTTACAAGCAGCTGCAGAACATGAAATAATAAGGAAAAAGAAATTGTAAATTGAAGAGATTTAGCATGGCAGGAGAAAATGACAATCCATTGACTCTGCTCAGATACAGTTGTACCCTGGATGACAACTGTGTATTTTATGCATTTAGTGCAATTGGCTCCATAAGGCAGTCAGAGGCATAGAGACACTTTTAGCTAAAGGGGAATACTACTTCTCCCTCAAATCCCTGGGAAATCACTTCTCCAGCACAAAATAGGTCTGCCTTAAGCCACACTAGCCAGCTTTCCAAATCCATTGCAGTCAGAGCTCTGCAGTTCTGAAGCAAGCCAGTAGCTTCCATGTTATATAAAAGTTACTGACTTTGTGTTTACCACGTGCCTTCTCAGCTGCTTCATGAATCTGGATTGTTTCCAGTGTACATATATAGCTTATATATGTTTATAACTTTATAAAATTTTAAAAGCTTTGGCAGTCTGTTAACCAGAGCTGTGGTGTAGGTCTAGTATGTGTTTATGGACCATGAGCTGGGAAGTTTCAAGTGTCATTATGGACTTGCACACGGAGGTAAGTAGAAGATGCATCCCACATGAAGAGGATTTCTTCTGTGTATTAAAAACAAAGTTTTCCTCCAACCACAAATTCCTGACTGAGCTTCACTGTAATCATTCAAATCACCAGATCCCAGGAAGTGCACTCACCTGGGGACCTGCAGAGCCCCACAGCTGTCTGACTGGACACACAGGCTGTCATCCTTCAGTGCCACCCCAGGTCTCACAACCCCCTGGCCTTCCTGCAACCCACACTGCCTTGCAGATTATGACAAACCTGAGCTGTAGGCTTGGCCCATACTCCAACTTCCAGCCTTGTGTGCCATGGCCATGCCAGGCAGGACGGCCCCTTGCATGACTTAACTCTGGCCTTGCTGTGCATGAATTGTGGAAAACCCCACTGAGGAGTTGGAGAATGGAGTATCAGGAAATCCACTACTACCTTTGGATGCAGAATTTATCCTTAGTTTCAGTCTTTCATCCTGCATCCCACCCCCAAACATCCCTGGGCTTTTTCTCATAAGTCCTGCTCTCAGCTTTGCTCTGTCCTTGAGCAAAACCATAGGCAGGGATACACCCCAGTCTGTGAGTACCTGGCAGCTGGATCTTAGAAGTCTATTTCTGAAAAAAATTATTCTCACCTTGCATGACTACCCCTTTCTATGGGCTACCACACACAGTAATATGTGGCTCTACTGGTTTTACCACCCCACTATGACATGCTCTTGAAACCTGATACGTAGATTCTGATGGTAGGCCACAGCTGGATTCCAGTAGGCAACAGGCAGTGGAGATTTTGCGTATAAACCTATTAAAACACAAGGTAATGTGAAGTGTCAACTTCCTTCTGGGCTGCTGTAGCAAGCACTGAGAAGAGGAAGACAGAACACATTTCTGTAATGACCTAATTACACTCAATACAAAAAAGCATGGAATGTCGTCTTAGAGAAGATGTATTCAACAATAATAGCTCTAGGAATGCTGGACTCTGTCGTGTGCATTCCTCACATTATCTAAGCAACTGTTTCAAACCATCTCCTGACAAACTGATTTCCCCCTCAAAATTTCAGAAGATGGAGGCATCACTTTTGTCTCTCCTCGTTATCCTCAGAAAGTGAAGCACAGCTACATTTACTAGCATTACAAAACACCTTACATTTAACCCAAACTTTTAAAAACAGAGGAAGACTTTTACTGCTCTAATATACTAGGTTGTGCATTGTTATTTCCCTTTCTGAGAAAATGCCCTTTATGAATATGTATTTAGAATTCTTCCTACAAACTGATGACCTGATTGCAATCATGGAATTACTAGAAAAATGAGAATTTGTAAATAATTATTTCAAAAGATAAATTTACCTGTTCTTTTACTAATGATGTACTAGAAGCTTCCTTTAAAAATAGTATCTACCATTTTGAAAAGATCAGATCCTCAAAATGCAAAGAAAGTTAGACCTGTTTTAGTGTGCCCACTTGTATGAAGTGGAACGTTTCAGGAAAATAGTGGGGGTGTTCACACAAGATGTTGCAAATAATCAATCAGAATTTTCTTTTGCATAGGATTCTTTGTTTATAAAATAGAAATAACTTCTCAGAAGCAGGCTATGAGTTTTACCATTTCTTAGAGAGAGGTGAGTAAGGCCCAAAAACTAATCCAGTCTCAGCAACAGAGAAAGGCACTGAACCCAACAGCATGTCAACTTCCCTGCTGGAAGCATTAGGAAGTTTCCCTCAGATAAAAAAGCAGAAATGTGCTAACTTCTGCCCTCCATAATACCTACAGAGTACTAGCATTATAATTGTGTTGATGATATAACCTATTCAGTCAACCATCTTGTGTCCACACAGGTAATTATATTTTAACTGCTAAAGGGCTTTGGGAAATTGGCAGCCACATGAATGCTTGGTTGGTGCAGCACATACATTTGCCATCTTAAGGTGATTAATGTAATTCCCAGCCCAGGACTGACCAGATGATTAGTCCAGTGCTACTCTTCATATTTAAAAGCAAATGGACTAGAGAGATAATCCAGAACACACACTACTCCTCATTGTGACTTATAGAAGAGTTTAGAGAAGAACCTGTATAATTTCCACTGCAGATAGATAGCTCCTTGAATTTGACTGAATAGACTGACACTGGTTTACTTCACAAGGCCTCCACAGGACATTAACATGGGATCTAAATAATTTATCTTGACAATTAATCAAGAACAAGCACTTTTCAGGGCTTGTATGAAGGACCAGGAGATGAAGTGATATGTGCTGTCTGGGAATTTTATATGCAATTTAGTACCTGACTTAGTGTGTGATGCTGAGCAGGCTGAACTGTGTTTCTGGTCCCCTGTTTCTCTTTGAAGGGAAGAGGGTACCTAGTTCCTAGATATGAGCTTCTCCTACTGATGCTCAGTTCTTGTAGAATAACTTAGCATCTTTGGAAAAAAGATGTACAAAGACATTGTTGATCCCAAATATTTTGCATACTCTGTTGCTGCACTCAATGAAACAATCAAATATAGAACATGTTTCTGCAAAGCCAGCATGTAGAAAATTCTCTATTGTCTCTTTCTGCATTATCAAGCTGCCCACGGAATTCTTTAAAGGCCCTAGTCAATACTATTTAAAATATCAAGACTCATTTTACACTCCACATTCTTTGTAATTTCTCTTTCTCTCAAACAGGTAATATACTGCTGGGAAGAATGCCTTCCCTTTATAATTATACCACACAAAGCTTCAGACATGCACATTTCAGGTGAGTGCCTAAAATTTTGAAGGCTCTCATTATCCTTCTAACACAAAAATACTTTCTGGGGGCCACTGCTTTTGCGAGAAAGGATGTGTGTTTTGTTTCCACTCAATGTTACAGTGAAATATAATGTCGTGGCCACCTCATAGACTTACTGGTAATCCATTTTATGAAAAATTAAATCCATCTATTGTAGATTCATGTCTTTATGATAATGCAACAACCCATACAGGATAGCCTAGCAGCAACTGGTTCCAACTTGTCCCTGCCAATCATTTAGCTTCTACTGCATGTCTCTTGCAGTCACAGGGTAGCATGTGCATCTTGACAGCTCTGGAAATTACCCTAAACCACTTCATCACATTCCAAACCAACACTTATTCTGATTACAAAGTTAATAGCTTGAAATGGACATTCTGGAATTAACCCTGTGACCTGCTAGATTGTTGACAAGGAAACAGCAAAATGTGACACAGGCACGGGGCTGAGTGACAATGCCTGGTGATGCCTGAGGCTTCACTATTAGAAGCAATGTTGGAAAATGGAGGTAATTGTAGGTTTTTCATTTCTTCTTTTGGCCTCCAAAAGTTTGTTTTTCATAATTGACTTGCACATGTGACTTAATGTGACTTAATACATGATATATATATTCAATAAGAATATATATCTTATTCTAAATAAGAAAATATCAGTGATGAGGCATAATGATGCAGCTTGATCAGATACTTGGCTAATACTCCACTGTATCAAAGGTAGGAGGGAATTTCTCAGAAAGGCATGTGAAACTCTTAGGACAATACAGGTATTTAGAGCTGCTCAATAACTACTTTTGGCCAGTACCTGAATGATTTACATCCAGCCCAGTAATGGATGATATGAAAGTATTATGAGCCAGGGAAATAATTCTATTTCTTAGTTAAAAAGGGGCGTTATACTTTACTTCAGAAAACAAATGGAGAAAAGTCCCAAGCCCTATTTTAACAAAGGGCTGTACACCCAGCGGGTTTAGATAGTTCACTGCAATGACCAACAATATTAGCACTGCAAAGGAGGCAGGAACACTTAAGGAGGGAGCAGCAAAAGAAAATGGGACTGTGCTACTGACCCCAGGTGCCCACTGGATTGGCTTAGTTGAAATGTAAATCTAATCTCTGATTGATATCAAGCCCATCTATAGAAACATGTAAGACAGGAATGAACCAAATGAGTCTCATTCTCTAAGACTTGATAGGTCTGAATGTGGATTTTAAATAATTGAACAAGGAAGAAAAGAGATTCTGGTGATGGACTTGGCAGAACAAAAATATTCCAACCTGAATCCACACAGTGTAAAGCATTAAAGACATCTTTTTATCTTTGGAAATTATTTTACAGTTAACTGACTAACAACTCTGAAAATAAAGCCTCTTTTAATTCTCTCTCCTTGGATTTGCAATGGGAAGGATTTAAAGAACTTTATTTGATCCATTAGGTTGAAGTACTCACAGTACTGTACATTGTTTTAGTGTACTAAATTTAGTTGACTTCTGTCTCTTTCAATTACCCTTCTAAAAATGATAGGTGAAAAAAAAAATGTCTCTCTTTATATAATTCGGTTTGCTGTTGATTAATTTTTCTCTTCTAGTGCTTGCTTATGTTCTGCAGGGTAGGAAGGACAAAATAGCTTAAGGGGGGAAAAAGCTCTTTTTCTGAGTTTGAGCTTGTAGATTCTTCCCTTTCATATTTTTATCTCATCAATATAATGTCAGGATCGTTGATAAGGACAAAAAGGCTAATGGAGAATGTACCTTTACCTTGGTAAAACAGACCAACTGTAAGAAATCCTGAAAGTAAAAAATAAATTCTACACATGCTATCCTCATCATTAGTATGAAGAAAAAGTTAGTACAAGTTTTATATAAATAATCCACTGACTAGTCCTCTTTCAGCACAGCAAAGAACTGCAGAGGAATAGCATGTCCTAATTCTTAAAAGAACTGTGCTCTGCATCAGAGGTACTCCTCAACATTTCAGAAATAGTTCAATTCCATTTGGTATCACTTTATGTGTATGCCCTCTGTAAGCTATGTACACCTCTCAACACCACTCAACCTCTCAAAAGGAGGTAGAAACCAGGCATGAATTCTGGGGCAGGTCTTGAACTCAGCTGCTGCTTTGCAAAGGATGCAGCAGTGAGAGCCAAAGAGTTTCTGACTGTGATGTCCTCTAATCATCAAATAGTAATCAAATACTTTGATGAGGAGGAAGCAAAAAAAGATTCATGTATCTTAGTGATCCGTTAAAATTTCAAAAATAGTAATTGCTGAACTTGACTGCTCTAAAAACCTTTGTTCTGAAAACAGAACTAGGCAGCAATGACTTGCCCTGAATTTCTGCAGAGTCTGAATGATCAAAGATCTGTTGAAGTTTTATTCACCCATCTTGTTTCAGTGTTTAGACTGCGCTATACTCTACAAAGACAAAAAAATACCCCAGGCTTTCAAAAAGTAAGGAAGTGCTCCATTCAGAGAGACAATTCTCTCCAACCTTCTTTTCTAACTTTTCCAACCTTATTGTTGGACTTATAAAAGTCTCCCTTACTATATTTGATAGTGCTTCATGAATTATCAGGATTAGTCTACTACTAAAATTTAATGCAGAAAATCAGTAGTCATCATGTATGTTTGATTCTCTCAGAGAAAAACAAAACAAGAAATCCAGATCCTGGAATAACACCTGGAAGAACTTAGAATAGAAAAACTTTCTAGAGCATCCTATGACAATAAATGACAGCAAATTGAATAACACACTATAGTTTCAAAGGCAGAATTGATGATTATCTAGTGTACACGGAACTGGGACTTATGACTTCCTGGAGATAAGTGTCTCTGGAGCAGCTTTTCTAAAATTCCTCTTTCCCATTCACCCATCAGATGTTCCCTACCATTTCTCTTGACGAATATCTCCTTCAGACATTGGGATGTCACCAGGAGGAGGAGAAAACAGACCACATCTGCACCATAGCTTGTATAAATATAGTTAACTGGCAATGCTCACAAATTCTATTATATGGTGTGTAGTTATGCAAGTTTGATAGTCTTTTGTGGGCTGATGGCTTAAATAACTTGCCAGCAGATCATACACTAGAAGCATGTCACTGCTTGTGATACAAGAGCAGGTGTGTTCTTGCTCATTACTGGAATGCACCTACTGGGGCAGGGTTTGAAATTTACCAGTTCAGACAAAGATATCATCTTCAGGTTGCAACAAAGGAAATGAAAGAATGGACATCTCTTAGTAGACATTATTTTTTTTTATTATGGACATTTATTTAATGAATGCTGTTCCTGTTAAAGCTCCACTTTTTGAGCAGGCAGCCATTCCTAAGATAGAAAATGATGCCATTCCCTTTGCCACCAGAGGTTTGGATCCCTGTTTGACTGGTGTTCTACTAGAATGATCAGTTGTCAGGTGCATAATATCCCCTGGCACTTGTCTGAAGAAGTCTTGCAGTTAGAAATGTAACTTGCAATTTTTAGTTGGAAACTTCATTGCTTGCTGCTGACCTATATGGACTATACATGCATTCAGGCAGGTTGTCTCAGGGAAAAAAACTCCCAGTGGAAAGTGATATGACTTACAAAATTCTTTGTCCATCTTTCAATCTAGATACTTGAGACTTCAAGAGACAGGTAAGGTCTCTCGCTTGGGGGCTATAAATATATTAAGAAACTCAAGCACTCCTGAGAAGCCATACCTAGATGAGACATATACAGAGAAAACTATCATGCCTATGAAGTAAAGGAATACTCTGGTGGCTGAACATCATACAATTGTATGATAAAACTGTTTTCTAGAAGAAATTGCTTCCTCGGTGCATTTCATTCCCAGTTTGACGGTCTTTCAGAAAAATTAATAGGATTGTCAAAGGCAAAATTATAATGTGGAAACACAGTGAGTGTAGGCTTCTCTGATGAGTCGTCAGATGTTTCTGTAGGAGAGAACTAGACTGAAAACGGATGGAAGGGAGAGAACATCTGTAGAACCTATCATGATCTGAGGAAATGCTACAGTGGAAAAAAAGAAATAAAAGGAGAGAGTTTAGGGGAGAACAGAGAGGAAAATCTCATGCACTATTTGTGACTCCTTAAAAGCTCCATGTAGTGTTATAGTCCCTGCCAAGCTGCAAAACTCAGGTGACCCACAGTGAACTAGCAGGTTCCCTAGTACCTGTGTGGGACTCAGACTTCTGGTCCCACGGCTCTGAACATTGCAAGAGTGATTGATTAGAGCAGTGCAACAAATGGCATTGTCTGTGCTAAAATAGGGAAGAAATCAGATGCATAGGATTGAAAGAGACAGATGAAGGAAAGACCCAAGGCAGATGGCTCTGTCTTGCTTTTACTGGGCAGAGGTGAAGAAGAGGAAGCAGCAAGGCAGCCACGCTTGTAAGAAAGGCCCACACCTTGAATCATCAGCCTGTCCAGAACAGGCGCTCCATTTCCAGAACAATTCCATTTCCTCAGCTATAAGCACAATCTTGGCCTACTCCAGTGCCAGTGCCCCAGGTATCTCATATCTCCCCTCATTTTCTGTGCTCTTCAGGGCAACATGAATTTCACTTAGGCTAATAATTAATCTAATGAGGCTAAATAATTTGTCTAAAAAAAGCTAAAATACTTGTTGAATAATCAAAATACTCCCTTAAAAGGTAGAAGAAAGAAGCATATTGCCAGGAAATAAACAAAATAACTAATAAAAGGAAACTCATTTTATCACAGGCACTCAACTTCTCATATTCTAGTGTAGCAGGTATTATGCAGAAGGGTAGGAAGGCAACCACATCTTGCAAGAGCTTACAACAGATATTATGGAAAAAATCTGTGAAGAGTGCAGCAAAAACATATACACATTTAAATACACTTTTTCTCACTCCTCCAGTTCCTCATTACCTTGGACATAGTACCCTTAGTTCATCAAGGAATGTCAAGTTCAAGCACAAGTTGTGTGGTTCAGGTCAAGTTACTAGTTTGCAGCACACAATTTCACTTTTGAATTACTCATTCCTTGCAAGGGTCCCTCTTGCAATTTTGCTCCTACCCCTAATCTTTAAAGATAATTCAGCAGTGTGCTTGCCAGCCAAAAATATCATTATACTCCTAGCAGGCAAAGGATACACTTTTAAAGGAACATAAACTTGATTTTCAGAGATAGTGGTTACCTGCAGCCCTTACTGGCTTCAAACAATTTGGGTGCTACTACCTCTGAAAGGCCAAGCTTTCAACACAAACAACTGGAATTCACCCCCAAAACAGAATAGTTTCCATGCACTGAAAGAAAAGTATTCTGGTCAGATTTAGAGAAAATCTTGGGCAATGCTTTCACCAGAAGTGGATGACAAATTTCAAAATATTTTTTAGGAGAGCTTTGCCATGAGGAAGGGAAACAAGCAATCAGCAACACAACTCACGGCCACACATAAACCATCACACATGTGAGAATAATAAAGGCAAAAACTGTTGTCAGTCTCCAAAGAGATTTATCAGGTGATACCTGGTCTGGATAAGAGATAAATTTCAAATTCTGCCTCCTTCCCCATTTGACCACACCAATTAAAAAACCACAAAGCCTACAAATTACTGATGATCAGCTCTCTCAGTGACAGAGGAAACACAGTTATTTTCAGCACTACATTGTCTTCTAAATGTGGGGCTCTTTGCTGTACATTTTTTTGCAAAAGTATATGCAGCAAAAAAAAATGTGCAGTCCCTGACTCACTTCTAACAATACTTGCTATCGCCAAGTATTGTTAGAAGTGAGTCAGGGACTGCACATTTGCTACTGCAGATCCACCCTCACCAGTCCAAAGGAAACAGCTCCACAATGAGAGATTAGTGAGAATGTAAGAACAAAGGCATTATTATTTTTTATAGATATATCTCTTTTCAGAAAGGAATTCAATGTATTACTTACACTATTTTTGTTCAGGTTTAGCAGCAGATAGACAAAATTAGCTGGGGGGTTACTTACTTTCAAGTAGATCCAGTGTTCCACTCCTCTCCTGGCAGAAACAGAAAGGAAAGTACCTTCAGGTTTTCAAGGCACAGATCGTGTATTTCTTGTGGTATGAAGTAATTTCTTTTAACGTTAAGCTGTGCAATTCACCAATTCCCAGAACTGCATATTAGAGTTTGCATTCTGAACAAAGCTAAGTACCGTCCCTTCCAGGGCTCTTTTGTCTTTTAAATGCATCCTCCTTGGTTGTATTTCATGTTATTGTGTTTTCACTGCTTCTGTATAAATGAACATATTAATCCTTAATTTTCTGGGTTTCTAGCTCCATTTGCCAAGGAAGAATTTTTCTTCTCTCAGAAGCTGCAGATGCAGATCCCCACTGTGCCAGTTCCTTCCTGTCTGGAGTGGTCTGGCAAAAGGAATTAGTTCAGGAAAGTTCATAAAAATGCATATTTTCTTTTCACTTCTACTGTACTTCACAGCTGTCTCACTGTGTTCTCATCACTTTTCTTTTGAGTATACTTATGAAAGCCCATCACAGCAGCAAAGGTCTGCAGGGTTGGAAAGCTGACCTTGCAAGATAAGCAGTAGAAATATGGAAGCCAATCTTTCTCCTATCAAATGACAGTCCCTCCACAACTCTTTTATTCTTCAGGGTACTCCCGAGAAAATGCAAAACCTCGATTTTGACTTGTTACAGCATTCTCCATGGGGAAGAAAAAACTTCACTTATAGCAGCTTAGGAAGCTGTGGAACCTGAGGGCCATTTGACAATTTCAGGTATTAGTATGCAGAACTAAATTCAAGGGCATTAAAATCTGGCACAGAAGACTATGTGGGCAGGATATGCACCAGTCTGGAAGAAGAGAGGTTTTGGTAGGATAAGATGAAACACAGACTCCAGAAAGAAGTACAAGTGCAATACTGCTTGTGACTTCATATTTAAAAACATGGCACACCCATGTAGAGAAAAGTAGTCGAATTGTAGCAGCCAGTTAAAGCTGTTGCATTTTTCTGAACCTCAAACTGGTGCTATGGATGTACCATTCACAGAGATAAAGAACTTAAATGAAGCATCAAATTCATGGAATCAACTTTCTAAATCTTCAGCTGCTGAATCTTGATTATATCGGTGAAATGCCCATGAGTTAGCATGTGGTTGCATAAAGCTATCTGAGATCCCAACTAGGACTCTAGGACCTTTCAAAAAAGTTGATCCCACCACCTCTGCTTTCTCTCTGCCTTTGAGAAAGGACATAATGAAAATCACTTCTCACAAAGAACAGATTCCTTTTCCCTTTGAGTACCTCAGCACTGCAAAGAGTCCAGCACCCCCAAAACAACATGGGAGGTAAAGGAATTGGTATTTACTCCCACAGAGCTTTTCCAGTCAGTTTGATGTTGCAGTGCCACTATACGCAATGGGATCTGACTCTTGTTCAAAGAGCACTAGCTCTGTGTTCTGTTTTACAACGGAATTGGTATGCTATGGAAACTCTAATTCAGATGTCCCATTACATATGCTGGTAAAAGCAGATATATACTGGTTATTAAGACACAATCTGGAGTCTGCCTCACACCTCTACAATGAAGCTACTGATACTCACCTATCATCACCTATACAGGGCACTGCAAACTATCCTTGAAACAGCTCATCAGCAACTGGTAGACTCTCTATTAAAGCCATAACAGCATTAATATCTGATGTCTTCCCAAAAGTAAAGTTGTTTTTTTTTTAAGCAGAAAATATGAGAAGGGCATTATTAGTCACAGGATGAACCAAAGGCAGTTAATCTCCTGTCTACACCTTAAGAAAAAAAAAGAGGAGAAAAAGCTAATTTAAAAAAATGTTACTAGGGATAAAAAATTCAGACTGATTCTATATTAAATTACATGGGAGGCTGAGGTATCCAGCCATGGTCTTCAGTAAAAAAGAAAATTATAGGGTCTATCAATCAGAGAAGTGGTGCTCTGAGCCTATGTGCTGGCATGCTTACAGTTTTTTTAATGTCTGGCAGGATGTTTTACAAACTAAACTCAGCAAGATGACAATTCCACCAGAAGGTGCTTCAGATGGTTTTGCTAATAATTTTGATCAGCTGAAATGGAGAAAAACATCACTTCACTTACTTGGCTTTTCCAGAACCTGTCAAATCGGAGCAGAACCATTAATTGCCACCTTCTACATCTCCCACCTTTTTCCAGAAAAGATACACTTCAATTTATTTACTTTTTCTACAAGTATTCTACATATTCAGCCTTTGTTTCCAAAACAAACTTTGGTCATTCTTTGTACACTTCCTTTCTAGAAGGAAGTGCCATTTCTTGAATATTCATTGGAGGCTGGTACTGCTCCTGCTGCAAAGATGTAAGTGCTAACCACCATATATTGGCTTTTGTTTTAATAGCCTTTTAACCAACTTTGTTAATGGACTGAATGCAATTTAGATATGGAACTTGGCTAAAATGTAGCTTCAATTGGCTATTAAAATTTAAGAGCCAACTAAGATAGCTAATTACAAAAAAGCTCCAGTGATAATGCTAAGCAGAATTAGTAATAGCAAATGACAGTCTGTCTAGTCTTATTCCCAAAGGGAAAGAAACTCTTAACTGAGAAGTCAACCAGACAACGTGCAGAAAACCTAATTGCATTACTGGTATTATGGCATCCAAAATCTGGCAGCTCACTGGGACAAAACAGTGAGAAAAGTCTGTCAAACTACTCAGGAAAGCAACTGACCCCCTTCTTAATGCTAGCTGCAGCAAATATTGGGAATTATTATTTTATATTAACTTATTGGAAAATAATCCTGTAAAAATTATCAAACCAGCACCATCTAAAAAATACGTTATATCCATCCTGAATTTGACTGTCTCTCCAGATATTTTAGATTAGGGGAAATATAAACAATCTGTCTGCAAAATGTTCAAGCACTAAAAGCATTCTGTGCTTCATTATCAATATCATCATCACACCATCAGCTGAAGTGCTGACTAGTTCTCCTGTGAAGATTTATCATGTATGGTGGCCACTTTGAAACATAGGTAGCGGAATCTTTAACATTCCCTACTCAAGTGTCTCCCTGCTGTGCCTGTAAATGTCAGTCCAGTTTTTTCACGGCTGCACGCACAGATTAGAAACAGCAGGAGAGCTTGGGAGTATGACTACAATACTAGTAAGGACACTTGTCTTCATGGCACTGCTCAAGTGATTCTTGGAATGCAGGACCCTGCTGTTTTCTAATATTTACACACAACTGGAGTCATCAAGAGCAGTAAATGCAGTCTAAAGGCAGCTTGCTTCTTTTGTGTAGGGACTTTACTTTCAAACAGGGACGTCAACAAAATCCGACTGCATCCTCCGCCTCTCCTGAAGTGCTGCATTTCCCCATCAGTGCTTTGCAAAGCAGAGAGAGCACGTGTGTGCAAGCACGCACTGTATGTGATCCATACGGCAGCGCTGCGGGTATGATCACAGCCTTCCCCTCCGCTCCCCCTGGCCGTCCCACGCTTTAAACACCACTGCAGTTACAGCGAGCTGGAGCCTGGAGTTTTCAGTGCCTTGTGAGCAGAGACAAGCCCTGAAACAACAGTCACCTTGAATAAAAAGCACCCTTTTCCTTGATAGAACACTTGCCAGGACATCTATTTCCAAGACATTTTTGGGGCGGGAGGAGGTAGGGGTGGCTTATGAAGTTCAAAAGCACCTCAAAACATTATTTTCAAATATATAGAAATAACTGTTTGTTCCATGTGGCTTTGGTGGTGTCAAAAGAAAATACAGTGCTTGAAAACTTGCAAAGTAATCAAAGGAAGTTTACTGGTAAATAAGATACTAAAAAAAATAAAATGTCAGACAACTGAAGTACAAAAGAATAACATTAACTTTTAGTATGCGACAAGGGAGAGAATACAGTATGCCTTCCTGACAATAGCTATTCAGAACAGTGTAATATAATTTCTGAACAAAATGATTAAATGAAGCCATTAAAATGATAGTTTGATCTGAGGAGTTTCAGACATGAGAGGCTTTAGCAATCCTATTTTTACATCTGAAATGAAGAGAAGGCTACACTTAAAGTTATTAGCCACACTTTGCTAACACCCAGGAAAACAAGCCTAACAGTCAACAGAAATGAGAAAGCACCTCTTAAATATGGTATTCCAGTTTTATTTCAAAATAATGGATTCCCTTGTTACAAAACGTAACATCATTCATTCATTCAGCATTTCATGCTACAACATATTTGTTTAATCTCATGAGTTGCTACTCAGACATTATATAATTGAGCAAGCTGGACATCCACACAAATACACTCACTGGCTCATATGGATTCCTTTTGGTTTGCCAAACTTTTGGTTGCCCTGATAAGAATGATGTTCATGCCTTATTATGTGTATGTTGCAGTTGATTTATGAAAAGTAGCAGTGTTTCACACTGGAATTCAACACTATTTTTTGACTTACAACTCTGAAGAGAAGACTCAAAGCTAACCAAGGAAGAACTTTTACAAAAGGATTTGGAAGATTACATGCTCCTCAAGTATTAAAAAGGTAAACCATTATTGCTATGAGAAGCAGATGTGAGACAATATTTCACTGGAAATAGATCCTGCACAAAGTTACTCACAGTTATATTCTAGTCTTTTCACTAATATAAAAAAAAACAACTGAGGGAGTGGTTGAGAATAGGCATTGGGTTTTGGTCAGTTCTTTTCTTTGCCCTGGGCCCTTTGTCTGAAATTATGATCTCTTTCTTTCCTAAGAAACTGTGAGTAATTGGAAAAGTGATACAAACAAAAACACTATGCAAAAAAATGGCTAAAATTCAGTACCTGTCTTCCAAAGAATTGTTTAAATGCATTTTATCCAAACCAGAATGGAAGGACATGATTTTTGCCTTATGTTCTGTTTTTAATTCAAACACTTGAAACACATTTGAAAGCTGTTTCTGTTTTTTCAGACTTCAACTCAATGCGCATTTAAGTGACCACCAATATGACTTTACTCAAAACTGTGAGAAATCAGATGCAACACTGCTGTTTCTTATACAGTATCCATAATAAAACTATTAAATAAGGCTTTATCTCTACATTACAAAACAGGAAAAAAGCACTCTCTTCTAGTTTGCCTTTAAGACATACATTCATGTATATAAAGAATAAAAATGCATCCCCACTTCAAAAGTTGGCAAAATTTTGCATTAGTATTTAAGTATACATAAATTATGCAAATATTTTAATAAAACATTTATTCTTCAAAAACAGGTACAAACAGCAGTCCATTTTTTACAGGATTCATCATCTAAAAAGGAAAGAAAAAGATTCCAGTGCTACAAAAAAAACAACAAACAAAACAAAACAAAAACATCCAAAAAAATAACACAGAAGTGAGCCACAGAGCAACTTAATTTGTTGCTCCATATATTATTTACTTCTGGACTCTCTTTCTGGTTGCTGTGCTTTTCTTGGGTTTTGGTGAGGTCATCTTCTGGGTTCTGGTAGCAATTGCATCTGCAATTCAAACAAAACAAAAAGACAGACTTTGTGTTAGATAAAAAAACAGAAACAGGTCACAAGAAAATACTTTTGGTTTTTAAAAGGATAGCTCAACTCAAATCATTCAGTGAGCTTTAAGTGGGGATGAGGAATATGCCATGGACAGAGGAGAATACTTCGACATACATGGACAGAGGACAAGTACTTCTGGGCACTGACCTTCTCCTAAAAAACACTGTATAACTCGTCTCCTCCAAGAGTATCAACACACGGAGTTGTGTCATTTTTTTTAGCTCATCTTCACCAAAAGAATTAGATCCTCAAAAAATCTACACCCCTCCTTCCTCCCCATGTGCCAACTTTTAGTTTCATAACGCTTTCCACTATTAAGCCATTTTTTGGACCTTGTGCTAAGCTCATCCAGCTCTGGGATCACAGCTTAAGCCCCGACAGTAACTACCTACCATGCAGAGTTCATTCATTCACTTCCCCTCCCCTCCCACTGGGAAGTAGAGAATTAGAAAAAGGCAAAAAAAAACCTCATGGGTACAGTTTAATAATTACAATAAAGTAAAATACAACAATAACAAAAGTAATGAGATGAATTACCACACCTGTGAAAAAACCCCAACCCACAAGTGATGCACAATACAAGAGATCATCACGCACTGACTGATGCCCAGCCCGCCCCCCCAGTAGTAACTGGTCCCTCCCAGTCAACTCCCTCATTTGATACACTGGGCATGACATTCCATGGTATGGAATATCCCTTTGGCCACTTTGGATCAGCTGTCCTGGCCATGCTCCCTCCTGGCTTCTTGTGAAGCTCCTCATGGGCAGAGCACAGGAAACTGGAAAGTCCTTGACTCAGGGTAAGCACTGCTCAGCAATAGCCAAAACATCTGTGTTATCTATATTATTCTCATACTGAATCCAAAATACAGCATAGCACCAGCTACTAGGGAGAAAATTAACTCTATCCCAGCTGAAACTAGGACTTAGTAACTAAATTTTGGTCTGGTATTCTCACAGTTTAATGTGAGAATTTCACATTAAATTTCATATTCACTGTGCCACAGTGAAATGTGGCATCTTAGAGCATTCTGAATGAAGTTTATACAAGGGGAGGTGGAATGCACACAGGTGAAAAAGAAAGGAAGATTTCTGTTGGGCAATGTCAGTTGTTAGATCAGCTATCAGTACAACTGTGCCTATGGATTCAAGCTATCACTCGACAATATTTTATTAACAAAGGTAAGGAATAATCCCATCTAAATAAGATTCCTAGTAAACCTGGCAGGCAGGTTGTTCAAAGAGACCATACCTAAAAGCAATATTGAAAACCTCCCTGCACTTTCCTTCTTGTCTGCCTACTACCAGGGAAAAGAAAACAAAACACCACTGCTCATTTCCGTGAATCAATTCGACTGCAGTCAGTTTGACAAAAAAATATTACATATAATAAAAATTTCTATCTTTTTGCATATACAGTAAAATAGAAATATTTTTCATCTCCTAGTCATGTAATTTTTAGGGTTTTTTTTTTCTTTTTAATCCTAAATTCCTCCTTGAAGATAGCATGCCTAACTACTTCTTGCTTGTAAAACTATATATATTTCCACAATCCATGTCAACTGTACAGGTAAAGAAAAGTAAAACTGAATTTCATGGAAGTCCTTAAGAAAGAAGGTGCTTGCTTAAGACAACAGCCTTTGAGCAGTGGGAGTCACTGATCATTCAAGCTCACTGAGTAAACTTGGGTGAATCAAGGAGGCAGAGAACAATGCAAAACAAAGCTTTACAAAAGAAACCCAGCAGTACTGTGTGTAGTTCTGGGCTCTATCCTACAAAAAAGGTCTGAGAAAAATGAGGAGAAAAAATGATTTCCAGCTCTCTAACAAAAACAACAAGAAAACATTGAATTTAAATCATTTACCTAAAGAGAGTAAAAAAAAAGAAAAATGGGAGAGATTCGAAGTGCAAAATGTTGCTGCATATAACAACTGTGATTTTCATGCTCACAGCAGCTAGCACAACTACTAAGCTTAAGGGAAATTCATATTAGGTAACAAAAATATAAAAATACTCCCTTTTACTAAATCTTTTGTAATAGTAACGGTAGTTAAGTATTACAAGTAGTGTTGACCAGGGAAGTTTTAGAATAATCATACAGGTTTTAAGATAAAATATTAGCATGTATCAAGATTAACACCAACATAAATTGATTAGACTGGTGTATAGAGCAGATCTCACAGAAGATGTCCCTTCTCGTCTTCCAATTCTATGTACACTGTTTTAGAAATACACAAGTCTTACGACTAAGAAATAAAACTGTGCTCAAGTCAAAAAAGTTTCCATAAAATTTCAGAAGTTCCTTTGGTAAACACAGAGTCACAATTTTCCTGTTTAAATTGTCCTCTTTGATGAAAAGGAGGACAGAGAGGTTTGGAAACATGAAAACACAGCAACTGAGCAGATAAAATCAGGTAGGATTTAGGTGACTAAGTTACATCATAGTTTAGAATATCTGAAAACAGAGCCACATCGAGATTTTAGACTGTCAGCAAACATCAGGTAAGTGAAAAATATCTAATAGCAGATATGCTAGAAGGTGAGCCAACTGCATCACTTCCACATGCTGAATCTACACCTGAAAAAGGCTAAGTACGTGCCAGTCTCCAGCTAATGGGCCGAAGAGTTCTAGCAGTTGTAGCTCTTAAACCAAATTTGCAGTCATCATCATTGAATAAAACACCCAACATCAAAAGAAGTGGTAGTGTACATTGATCAGACACTACAAAGTTTCCTTTCTCAAAAAGAACCCCAAACCTAAAGTCCATGCATAAGTGTGCACAATCTTACAAACACATTATGCTCTATGTTTAGCTCTTTAAGAAACAAAAGTCAGTAAATTTGGAGTGGTGCATGATACGGTGGAGTTCTCTGAAAGAGATGTTCTCAACTGGCATCCACATGGATGAAGCTTAGTCATCATTTCTGTGAAGACACCCACTTGTGCCACAGCAGGACAGTATTAGGATTGATGTTGCTTTAATACAGGCAACTACATGCCTGTATTAAAATTATTCCATACATAAATATGTGAAATTGCCACAGTTAACCTGAGAAGTGATAAGGTAGGAATGAGACTGTCCCTAATCTACAATCTTACATATGCCACTACATCAAGTCTCAGTGCAATAAATTATTCTCAAATATAATTCTGTTACTAATTTAAGTAATAAATACATACTTGTGGTTTCCAAAGCAGCTGAACTTAGAACTGCCATTTCTTGAAAATTCTGCCTGATCACAGTATCTCTTTTCTCCCGTAAAATGTGCTTCAGGTATATTTCAGCTGTCTTTGTTGGTATCAAATAACCAAGTCATTTTGTTAGATGGCTCTCTAGGAGACCTTTTTCCTTCAACTGCCCCATAAAAGGGTTCTACAGTCATCAGATTGAAAAAGGAAACAAGAAAATGGAACCCATACATTTGCTATTTACATATGGAAGGAATAAGAAAATAGTATTGGAAGCTGAAGACTACATTCAGCAACCAGCTGCAAACATCAAATGGTAACTTAGGCCAGGCTGCAGCATTTAATAAGTTAAACACCAACATTCTCCACTCACTTTGGGCAGTTTGAATATGGTGCCAATGAAGAGACAGTTTTCTTTAAAAGAAGATAAAAGACAAAATCTTCTTTTAAGAAGATTGTAAGAAGATGAAGTCTTCTTTTAAGAAAACTCTTCCTTCTTTTATGGAAGAGTCCTCCGACAAGCTCTTTCCCAGTTCAGCCAGGGAACTCCTGCATAACTGAAAAAACCTGGTGAATAACACTTCTCAGACAAGCATTTTCCAGGACTCTAAAGCTGCTGAAGAAATTGCAAGGGTGACAAATAGTAGTTGTGGTTAGTTGGCTTATTCTGTTTTCACAGCAGCTTTATCTACAAGAATTCAGAAATACGACTCAGAAAAAAAAAAAAAAACAAGAGACCAGAAGAATGCAGATATGGACTTGAATTCCAGTAAATACATGGCTGTGGAGTGGGGATGAGAGAGAAATGTCAGTGAAGTTGTGAGATGGGGCTTAGCTTTAGCTACTCTATTCTGCCAAGTACTCACTTTCCTGCAACAAATTAAACAAATATTTTTCATATTCTCATAAGGAAAACATTGGAACACAAGAATCTATTATTTATGACTTTATGCCTGTGTATTTCTTACAGATAACATCAAATATATGAGTGTTCTTTTAAAAAGTTTAATATAAAATTGTTCCAGATGAAACTGAAACTGGTTTACTTCTATTTGCAAAATTGCTTCACTGAAGATATTTCAAAGCACAATTGTACATAAACAGAAATCCCTCGTCCCATGCAGCATGTGTCTGAAATTAACCTCCCTGTTCTCCACACAGCAATTTGCAGGAAGAAGGCAGTTTAATTCAAAACATTACTTACAATCTTGCAAAAGTTTAGTTCACTGTAAAAATCTGAGTCACTGCAATACAATTTTTCTTTCCTGTGGAAAAATTTCACTTGCAAATTTTATATATGAGTTTGAATTGCAATACTTGTTCAACATACTGCAATTCGTCTTCAGGTCACAGAAGAACAACCAAAAAAGCGGACATAACTTTTTTTTTCTTAAATTACTTAGTTCTACATGTAAAGTCACTATATAAAACTTTACATATGGAAAATTTTCATTACAAGGTGTAATTTAATTAGCAGCAAACATAAGAAAGTCTCATGACATGTGAAAAGGGAACCTAAATTACTGACATTTTAAATGTGTTTAAGTGCTAGAAATTATCTGATGATACTGTACAATAATAAGCCTAAAATATAAAGGAAGATTAAATAAAGAACTGTGTTCGAAGCACACACAGAAGTACACAGTAACACTCCCATACTTTTACAAGTTGGACACTAATTTTTTCTCTTTATTATGATTAGTAGTACATGTTTTAAGTAATTCTCACTGAATTTCTCACTTGCAAATTGTCTGAAAAACCCTACTGTTCATGAAGAACCACAAAGATAAGTTAAATGTAAACCAAATCTATTTTAACCTTCCTATTCACAATATTTAAAAATCTTTAAAATTAAAAGCACCTCCTACCACACCTTTTCTAATTTAAATAGCTTTTGACGATCCTCAAACAATCTCGGGGCAGGCCATTAAAAGTCACATCACTTCTTATAAGTGTTTGAATGTACTTAATGAAAAATATAGAAGTGAGTTTGTCAATATTTCAGGCAACCGAAAACAGAATTTTTCTGTTTAAAACCCAGATCTTTCTGTTAATTTCTAGATACAACATTGCAGCACATTCTTTTAATTTCTAAAACCAGACCACATAACTTCTGTAGTAGAACATTTAACTTGCAACATTGCTGAGACAGGTAAGGGAAGGCTAAGAAGGGCACAGAAAGGGACAGATCTTTCATCACTAAGCACAGAGATGGATACACAGTTTTAAAACTTGTATCTACTTCCACCTGGAATCCATAACAGATAGTAGTCAATACCAAATCCTCCACAAGAAGGAAGAGACCTATTACACAATTAGAAGCTATTGTGCAACACAAGTTTCACAGAAAATAAGATTTTTAGGGTACAAGATTAAGAGGTTAAAAAAACCAAAACAACAACCTGTAACGCAGGCATTGGTACAGAGAAGACAGACAAGTAACAAGTTGCACCATAAAGAAGCTCAAAAAAGTATCATTTGCTTTGTCCTAAAGCTTGGTGACAAGGCCAATAATTCTCTAAATGCAAAAATGCACTTTAGTGGTCATTAGGTAAAAAATCTTACTTGAATATAAAGAAAAAATATTTAGGACAATAACCCAGATACTGATTTAAGCAAAGCCATGCAAGGTAAATAAACATAAAGCTAAGTACCTATGAATTAAGAAATAGTACAAAACTACCATTTTGGAATGTTCTTCTAACCAATCCATCCGTAAGACTGTTTTCATATTGGAGCTGTTCACATAGTTCTTTATTTATATTGCATGAGTAACCAAAGACCCCTGGTAAGGCCTTAACATGGCAGATGCTACCCAGCAATACAGACCTGCAGAATTCCTACCCTTAGTAGCACTATTTTAAAAGTATATTTGAAAATACAGCACTTTCATCGGTGTATCTATTTTAGTGTTTTTCTTTATATGTCCTAATTAATAAGCCCCAAAACTGTCTAAAAAATTCAGAACAGAAAAAAGGCTATTCTAAAAAAATTCTGTATTGCTCTAATCCAATCTTCATCAACCCTGAGATTTAAAAATACCTGCCAGGGTAGTTGTTTTATTTCTATTATAGCTTTGAACCCAAGATTATTCACAAATTCTCATGAAACGCTTGTTTTTCCAGCATTTATGAGATTTTCACTGAGGATGCCTGTACTATCTGCCTACTCCACCAAACTGATCAAAAATAAACATATTAGTCCTATTATACTATGCATTACACCCCTGCATGAGTGTTGGTGGATATGTACAGTGTATGCCAAAGTTTGGTATTCTGTTTTAACAGTATCATCATTTATAAGCCTCTACATTTTACTACTGTACATGAAGGCAGCTAACACTGAAAGTGGAGCTGCAACAGAGGGGGAAAAAGCTTCACACTTAAATAGAAATCATCTCTTCTGACAGCATTTTTCCTGGTGGAGATAGATTGGCTAATATAATACTTCATCATCCATACTACTTTATAAAGGATACCTTGCAAAATTCCCCTTTTCAGGAAAGCCTATGGGTTTGTTACGTCAGGAAAAAAAAAGCTGATAACATGCTAATATAAACAAAAAACAATTTAAGAATTTCACCAAATTTCATGCAACTTATTTTGAAAGTCCAACACAGCTTGTTTCTCAAGGGCTTTCTGAAATTCTGTTTCCAAACAGTCACTTGACTGCTCTATAAACACTGATGGCTGAAGGATTGGAAGAGAAGGCCTTTAATGATCTCATCTGATGTGGCCACTCTTGCACTGTGAACAACCAAGGGCAGCTGACAGCAGAAGCAAGAATTTCCAGATGACTGTCCTTTGTTAGTGCCATTCTTTCTTCCTCTTCCTACAAGTCTGAGGCCTCCCCAGCCCTAGCAGATTTCAATACTGGCAGACTTCCTATAGCCATTGAGCACCGTAGAGTACCCAAAAAGCCACACAGCTGATCAGGATCTTTTGGGGACAACTAATCTTTTGGACTGGACAAGACAAACTGCATAGTCAGATGTAGTTAATGCTGATGAGCTGAACAGCAAGAGGCTGCACAGCTCTTCTTGCCATTGCTTTCTGTGCAAACAGTTATGAGATGTTTGAATACCTGAAGAGCAACCACCATTCCAATATATTTATGCCCCTTAGAAACCAATAAAATAGAATTTCAACAACTTTTAAAGCATTCCTGTATGAATCAACTTCAAATTGTACAACTTAAGAGGTATCAAGAAAATATCCATTTTACTGAACTTCAGGATTTTTTTTTTTAGTTACAGGAAAAATCATTTAATGGAGAAACAAGTCCATGGTAACACAAAACTAGTCAGATTTGGAAACACAGTTTTAAGTATTTCTATAATAATCAGCCCTTTTCAAACTATAAAAGCATCAGAATCAGAAAATATTATGAAACAGTTGCCCTTTCCTTCAACACAGATTTATGAATCATGTAATAGTTTGGTCAAGTTTTTAATTCCAGATTTGGAGAGAACAAAATGAGTAAGTACATGTATCACATTTCACCTGAAAGCATTTTATATACTCCCTCTACTTGGTATTCATTAAATTGAGTAATGTAAAGAGGAGAAATTAGAGCCATTTCATCTGTAACTCTATTGAACTAGCAATAGGAAGTTTTTCTCTTTTAAGCCTATGGTGAAAATCTTTACAGCCTCCCAAATACCTTTACCTAGTCCGAAAAAAAATCCTTGTTTACAAAAAGCTGATGTTACCACCTGGATTGCAATTCTTCAAGTTCTTTTCCATCTCCTTCTATAAGAATTTCAATCTACAATCCCAGGAAAAAGTAGTATAATATATTATAAGAGAAGAAAGTATGTACTGCACATGTGTATCAAATCACAACCAGAAAACAGTCAACTGTATTAAGTACTTTGTTAAAAAGTCTTAAATTATATCTAAAATGCTAAAACTGTGTCAGCATCATATAATTCTATTGCTTTGCAAGAAAGTATAATCCAATTAACACTTTTTCAGCCACTGACAGATTAGAGAATTTATAATAAATTGAAGTCAGTAAGTAAATAAGCATTTAAAAAAGAGAAATAATCAATGGTCTTAATAATTAAAATTATTTAATACGAACAGCTGAAAATTACCAAAGCAGAGTCACGTCCTGTAGTAACATTAGCTTTGTTCCTTGTCCTTCGTGGCATACAGTTTGAGTAAGCACACCAGGGTAAATCCAGAACTCACCAATATTACTACTGTCTTTGAAATGTTACAGTTTCCCATCCTGCAATACTCCTTCATCAAATCGTTTTTAAACAAGGAGAATTGTTTTGCGGTAGACTTCAGTCTTACTGCTTTATTATTTTTAGACTATTTGACCATACACAACATCTGGTATTTTACTTAAAATTATAAATCAAAAGTTCTTTAGGAAAAATATATTTGCTATTACTTGAATTCAGTTCACATTTACATAAAGGCATTACAACATTGGATCCGTAAAGCAGTTTGGCTGGACACTTACCATCAGCTTACCCTATACAGATCTACTGAAGATTTCTCACATTGGATTTTCAATAATCCTACTTTATCTGTCCATGACTTTTTCCATACTGCACTGAAACTACGCCAAATTATATTGAAATAATAGCTTCAGCATTTTCTATCCTTATAGCTAATCCTTTCCTTGTAGCTGCTGCTGTTAGCCCTTGGCTTTAACATTCTGTGAAGAGGAATCCTGAGGAGTCAGCATGTTCTAACAGTGAACTGGACAAGACAGGAGGACAAAAATGAGAATGAGCAGAGAATGAACGTTTTTAAATTAACAGGGTTCAGCCACCAACTTTTATCACCTAGCAATTCCACCAGCTTTGGGCACCACTTAATTGGAGCATAATCCTTTCTTACATAGAAAGTTGAAATATTTAAACTTTTTAAAATAAAGTTAATCTAAAAAAAAAACCTGCAAAAGACCAAAAGCACTTGAACTGCTAAAGGTTCTATTGGGTATTTTATGGCCATGTGGCTGGGTTTTGGTAAGCTGAGGTCAGCTTCAGGGCTAGCCTCTGAGGGGAGAGGCCAGCTGCTCTCCTGTGCCTGACACAGCCCTTTCCAGCTGGCTCCAGTACAAACCCACCGTAGGCCAAAGCTTCAAAATAAACCCACTGCAGGCCACAGCTGAGCCAAATTTGTTTGTAGCACCTCTGTGGAAAGATTTAAGAAAGGACAAAAAAAATCACTGGACAGGTAGAAAGGGAGTAGCAGTGCAGGGAGAAGAGTGGAAAACAGTAGACAGAACACCAAAGTCAGAGGTGGAAGTGGTACTCATTGCACCAGAGCACATATTCCCTGTAGCTCAGGAAGGACTCAGAATGGAGGAGGTATCCCCTGGAATTCATGTGAAAGCCCAACCTGGAGAAAATGCATATTTCCTGAAAAAACGGGGCCACTTTTTTTTTTTTTTTTTTTTCCCTTGAAAGACCGCAACTCAAAAGAGAGAGCCCACACTGGAGCAGGGGGAAAACGTAAGGATGAAGGAGCAGCAAAGACCACAGCACATTTCCTCTCCAGGACCCTTGCACCAAACAAGAAGAGTGGTAAAGGTTAGGGTGAAGTAGTTAGGTTGAGCTTCGAGGAAGGGGAAGGAAAGGTGTTGTTTTAATGTTTGTCTCTATACAAATTTATTTTAAATTTGCAATATATTACATTTGTTTTCCCCAAGTTGAGTCTGGTTTGCCCAAAACAGTAAACAGTAATAGATTTCCTCATCTTTGTTTTAATTCATAGGTTTTCTCATTCTGTTTTCTCCTCCTGTCCCACTGAGGAGGTGAGTGAGTGGCTGTGTGGTGGTCTGGACTTTAGCCAAGGTATCCTGCCACACCATTTTACATGTGACTGTCAGAACAATCTTTTGACTTACTAGAAGTAGCAGCTTTCTTTTTTTTTGGACTTCCTGTATCTTCCATTTCCACCTCAGCGCTCTCACTGGTGGCAGCTGCTGCCTTTCTTTTCTTCTGGGAAAAAAAAAATAACAAAAAATAGCAGTTGAGCTCAAGAGCAGGAAAGATCATGTATAGTAGACAATATTCTCACAAGGCATTCCCTTATTTTATATTATATATTATAAAATGTCTCCAGTCATAGAGAAAATTTATTCCTGTATTAACACAAGTATACTGGTACTAAGCCAGACAATATAAAACCACAGTTCCCCGATCTGCAGATCACTTTAGTAGTTGCGATTTTGATGTAGGAAAACATGAGGTGTTGTGATCATAACCTGGGGGGTTTTTTAACTTACACTGAATAAATGTTACAAAAGGAGCAATCTGAAAAACTTAAAGAACACATAAAAACATTTTATCCCAAGTTCATATTAATTGAGTTTTTCTAAAAAGAATTACACCACATTAAATTCAACTTCATCTGGATCCTTGCTTCTTAAGGCTTTCTTTGCACAGCTTAAAAGCAGCTAATACTCACAGACAGTACTTTTTTTTAAAACACTGACCACGGGTTCTGTTCCAAAGAGAGGTATTTGGAAAATCTGAACTCTATTCAAGGTACATTATCTTAAAACTTCTAGATGGATAGAACTCTTATTATCTGTGTGTTACAATAAATCTTACTATTGCAAAGTATTCCTGAAGTAGTTATGGAAAATTATATGTTTTGAAGCCATGATTTTTGCAAAAGATGAACTGACCTACATCAGGCATACAGGAAAAGCATTGAACACTGGAGGAGTTCTACCTTTCCTTTTTCTTTATTTATTTATTTTTTAATTGTGTGAGACTAGAGCTTTACTAATACAGCTTTAAAAGTGGCTACAACTTCACACAGCTCACAGGAGAAGGGGAGAGTGCATTACATCTTTCCTTTCCAAAGTGTTGCTTCATGATTACCATCTAAACCCTGCTGGGCTGAACAGATTGGTTCGATAATTACATACAATAACTGCAGTGGGCAGGTAACCCTCAGCTGGCACAGGGCAGCTCCCCTGTGAGAACTTCCATATGCAAACTGCACTGATGGAGTGCATTAGGTACATCTTTCCTGCCGGTGCACAGGCCTGATTACTGCCAGCCAAGACTCCAAGGTTAGCATGTCAGCAGATTTGTGATGCATTAGGCAGGAATAAACACAGACACTTTTGTTCATTCTGACCAAAATTAAGGAGGACTATTTCAGCACTGTACTGCTTTTATATGAGAGATAATGCATTCCTCCAATTGTACTAGGAAACATTTTAAATGCTCATCAGAAAAACAGATATTCAATACATATTATACAAAAGCAAAATACATTTATCTTGTTTCCAAGCTTATTTACTAAAAAGTGGTTTCTTAATCTTGATTCAGGTAAATTACATAGCAGTAGAAATCAGGCAGCATTCATCTGACAAAAGCAACACCTGCACATCTGAACCTGAACATTAGAAGAAACCACAAATCACTAAGATCTGTATTTTTCCAGGCTACTTTATTCGCAATATTTCCCAGCCACTCTTCAGCACTGAGCAACAGTAAAATGTGCTCCTTGCTCTAAATAATTTAGTCAAGAGCTTAGAATACTTCCTTCAATACGTGGTACTGCTAGCTTCGTGTTTGTCTGGAGCTACTAGAGAATGCCACACTCACAAACTAGCATGTCTACTATACAGAAGAAAAACAAACAAAAGGAAAAATCTCGAGCACAGCTATGGATTATGTTTCATTTACTTATACATCTGGGGAAACTTGAGCCATGATATAGAAAATAAAATGAGAACTTTCAATACAGCAGACATCTGTGACTTTTACCCAGATACCAATACTGGAGAATGACTGAGATTCCAGAACAATCATGCTTATATGTAACATAAAATGCCCACCACAGCTCAATTAGCTGATAGCACAGGAGAATCCTACATCCTAAGAATGTGTTTACACAGAAGCTAAAAATATTATCTCCCAGCTGTGAAATAGCATAACTTCAGAATGTCAAATAACACTGTTTCAAAAAAATATTATAGTAGATTGCACCAAAAGAAGTGAAGAATAGGTGTATTAAGACCTGCTGTGATTAAAAGATCAGTAGAACCAAAATGTCAAAGATATTTTGTGTTAGAGATCACAATCTTCTCAAGGGTGGATGCCAGACTGCCTTTTTCTTTTTCAAATTAGGCATTAAGCATGCCAAACAAAATTCAGCACGTGATAGAAGATCCTGGCTTTCAGAGGCAAAATGCTACTGATCAATGGCAAATTATCATTATGGAGAGTAGTTTTTAATGAAGTCTGGAATTTTGAGCTTATCTTTAAAACACTAAGTCATCTTCTACCCTAGCCTATACTGCAGCTGCTACAAGGCCTACAAAACACAACATAGAAGGAAGAGTCATCTGTCCTGGCGTTGAGTGAAAAGCAAGGTTATGATGTCCATCAATCTTATTCTGTCCAGACACTCTAGCAGTAGCTGGCATGATGCAGCATCAAGTCCACTGAAATATGAAGCAGATAGCTGAAAACAGTTACTCAAGTGGGCCAGTAGCACTCCCTGTTTTATCTAAGTGCTTCATATTTGTGACAACTGAGTAAGCTGACCATGCCTAAGGTTCTCAAAGTATATATAAAAAAAAACCCAAGGAAAAGGCTTACTTCTATTTAATGTCAGGAGGTAAGAACCTATGGAAAAGGATTATCCCCCCCTTTGGGAATGGTTCTGACTGATACAGGCTAAAAAAATCAAGACTTTTGAAGTTTTTATTCCACGGAAAATGTGCACCAGACATCTCTGCTGGACAAGGACATTAAAGGTCACAGATGTTGGCTCTGCAGCAGGCCAAGTTACTCAGCAAAGAAACCAGCCAACCATTAAAGACAGATTATTTTTTCCCCAAAATACAGGTCTCAAGCCATATCAAACCACAGGGGGAACAGAACTTATGCTATCAAGTTCTCCTTTTGGAGGGACCTTTACACTCAGTTCAGAAGAAGGTATTAGTATAGAGACCATAGCTGTATAATTTTAGCCAAAATACTATTTACTGGGCAAAAAGATCTAAGAAAAGCTGAACATATTTCTTCAGAAGACTTTAGAATGCTACAGTTGTTTTTTTCTCTGCTTTTTCCCCATCTCTAGCACACTGCTGATCATGTCAGTAAGCAGGCAATGTACTTGTACTATTATCCTGTATTATAATTCTCAGTTCTGGTTCATGCTAAAGGAACCAATAAACTGTCCACCTGCTACTAACAAATGTAAATATAGAAGTAATAAATGCAGTTTGAAGTAGAAGATGATAATTACTGTCCCATTATGTGACCACTTTTTTATGGGTATAAGCTGTTTTAACATACACTTTCCCTAAAGCTTAAAAAGTCCTTAATGCCGTATTCAAATCAGAATTCAAGTCCAGAGTTTAAGTCTTCTTAAATACAAGTAAGAAAATACCCCTAGCCTACCAGTACAGTTAAGACTCAAAAATAACATATTAGATCACAATGAAATCAATATGTGAATTCAAGAATCAAATATTTGGCATAAAGATATATACTTAAAACTAAGCTATGAACTAGTCATGGAAAGGAAACTAATACGAAACAAAAACTAGACTAATATTACATGTACTTTAATCCACCTGGAGTTCTACCAATTTAAAGAAATAAGTAAATTAACCAAACATTCATCTGCTCAAACATCATTATATCTAGGTACAAATTCTGTTATCCAAAGTACTGTCCACTATGAAAGTATCTCTATAAACATAATTCTAGATTAAGTTTCATTAACAATTAGTTAAGTTGAATTAGAGAAATAATGTGTGCAACTAGGACTTAAACATTTCACTATTTAATTATTTGCTACTGGATTAAGTTATGACACCTACTTCCAAGACCACTAACTCTTACTTAGCTCAACAAAACGCAATAAAAAAATGACATGAATTTTTGGAGTAAAACCTTTTGCACAGGATTTCTTTGAAAGTCTCCATTCTCTGTCAAGCCAAAGTCAAGCATGCCATCATCTTTTTGTCCAATGGCCTTGAGACCTTGCAGAAGTATTTCTCGGAAATGCTGATAAACAGGTTTCTCTTCATAGCCGAGTAGCTTCACCTTTTCCATATATTTGGTTATTTCATCTAAAGAAATGGCACCTCCAATTAATTTCTATTTGGAAACATTTTAATCATTCACTTTTACTATAAAAGAGACAGAAATTATGCATGCACTACTTATGTTATTTTTGAAATAGTTATTTATAAATTCATAATAATTATGTCTTTACTACCACACATTTTAGAAAAAAATTATACCAAGGTTCATTACCCAGTGATGACAGCATCACTGGTTTTTACATGTTTATTGCAATGAAGAAAACAGTCAGTCATAAAAAAACCTAACAGGCCAATCTTCACCAATGAATGCTTATTTACATGGTATTTCTTACGTCTATATTTAAAAGTGTGGAAAAGGAAATTCAATGCTGTCTCAGAACTTCATCAGTTCAAGATTGAAACATATACTAAATAATACATGAAACATAAGACCACTGAAAAAACAAACAAGTCACACTTGAATGAGAAAACTCTTCTGATCACCAGCAATAGCTGGAAATAACTAAATATTAAGATCCCAAGAAAGTGTATTTCTAATTGAGTCAGTTTAAAAAAAATAATGTACTCAGCAAATCACCTCTGCCAAATAGGAACAACCTAGATTTCAAGTTTGCATTACTTCTTAAATTTCCATATCTAAAATTCAGTTGTGAAAAATCAATTTACACAGCAGCCAAAATGAAGATTCTAGACTTCTCTTAAGCAACAATCTAATTTATGCCACTTTGTTGCTCCTGATTGAAAGGAAGAATTAAAATAGGTAAAAAATTTCAAAAAACAAGTATTTTAAAATAACTCCTCTTACCTGGTTTATTTTTCCCAGGAAAGCATTTGTCCATCAAAATGGAAATATTATCTCTACATCTGAAAAACAAAATTAGTCACAACTACTGTTTCTTTTGAATTTTCAATCTTGTCCTATTCTGATAAACTATTTAAGTACCCAGTTTGGGCCACTGTCAGATACAAGAAACACTGCAGAAACCTCTGGTCTAACTTAGTGTAGCCATTTGTAGGTGTGCAGCACATTTGAGAATCTGATGGCCAGATGGGCCATCTGAAACAGTTTTTGATTCTTAAAAGCAAGTACAAAACTGAAGAAAAAGAATTGGTCCATTTTCAACCCTCCCATACCAATGCTAAGGAAGCCAAATAACAAATACTTGTTAATGAGACAGAAACTGCTGCACTGGGACAGCTCTCTTCATATTAAATACTTGACAAGAAAAGGTTGATCTGGGCTGAGGGGAAGACAAAGGCTTGTTGACATTGAGGCTGAGGGACAAAATGAAAAATAATTTTAAAATCCCATAACAGTAGTGCTCTAGCTGGAATGATGCACAGAGACATTTAAGATTCCCCTTTAGCCTTCATTTCTACCACATGCATCAGAGCATGGTGTTAAAGAGACTCACACTCCACACTTCTCTTCCTGTAAAGCATGACTGATGGTAACCTGCATCCTGCTAAGAGTGCTTTTGGCTTCACCATGGCAATTCTAAAGTGCCAATACTGCAGTGGAAAAATAAACATCTCACATATGCAAAAGACAGCAGAACAGTACGAGGGAAGTTTAATTACAAGTCAAGAATATGTGAGACACGAAAGGAAAATGGGGATTATACAAAACAATAGCTACTCACCAAAATGGAACACACCGAAAGTTCAAAGCATTTCTACAGAAAGACATTTTCATTTTCAAAAGAGAATGAAATCAAATAGTTTCTCACCTGATTTTTGAGTCTCTGACAAAATTTGGATCTTTCAAATTATCTTCCCATGGCAGATGGCCACTAAGCCAATGAATCATACAGTAACCCAAGATCTCCAAATCACCACGTCTCGATGGTGCTAAATATATACGCACACACAAAAACACCAACCATAACATCAGCTAATAAAGCACCCACAGTTTAACAACAGCAAAAATTTATAAATATGTTAAGACAATGCTAACAACATAGCACTACTGTATCTGTTACTTATGTCTTTATTTTAGCATGAAAGCTAGGAAGAAAAAAATATTGTTCCTACATCTGGAAGGATCACTTCATTTTCAAGTCCTTTATCAATCTCTCCTATTCAAAGACATGACAAGCTGCAGTTATCCCAATTTGGGAAGCTTTTTAAGTACTCAGGTTGTGGAAAAAATAGAATAAGTTAGTGAAGTGACTGACTTTCTGTTCAAAATAGTTTTTACTTCCCTTCGTCTACAAAAAGGTAAAAGCACTGAAACCCCATCTCCCCCAAAAAATATTCTACAATGCTGAATTATTTCATGTGGCCTGAAAACTAAACGAAGGACAGTATGAGATCAGAAAAAAACCCCACCTAGAAATAAGCAACCACAAAAAAAAACACCACCAAAACAATTCATATGTACAGTGACCACAGACTATACTAGTATAAACTGGAGATCAAGTTGTCTTTGGTTATGTTCAGCTTTAAGTACTCTCAAGTAAATAAACATTTTCAACAACTGTTATTTTTGCAGAAAACACTCTTATGGTAATAAAGCAAAATTTAAGAATTAAGAAAATGAAGTTGATATTCACTATAAATCCTCAATGATTAATCTGACATAAACTTGTCCTTTACATATTCAACCTTTTCTCACTTCTTGCTTTTTGATGTTCAGCAACAATAGGCATAATTAATTAATTAAATGAAGTTTGAATTAAAATAAAAAATATTTTCACATCGATAACAGCAACTATTTTTCTCCTAAAACCAAGACTTATTTTTCTATCAAGATCTCACAAACACTATTCCATTTCTACTTGGTTAATAAACAGCAATATGCTGAACCTCTTATATTTATAAATTAAGGAGATATTAAGAAAGTTACATTACAAGTCCAATTAGTAAAAGCTAGTAAATAGAAAAAAAGAAAAATGCCAGCATAGCACATCAAGAACAAAAATAAAAAAAAGAAAAAAAGAAAAACATTTTTTCATTTTTTTTTAGAATCAGAAACCTGAAAATGGTTTGTTTATTTGCTGCACTGAGTTTTGTTAAGTCTTTTACTTATAAAAAAGGATATGAAAATGCCTATTGCTGAGTTTTACATCCTTACCCACACCCTTGTGTGCATCAATACTGGTATATTCAATAGTTCCATCATGGCACCTTTTAGGATCTTCTTTATATACTTTGTGAACGCCTTCAGGACAGTAACGGTAGGCAAGTCCGTAATCCACCAAGTACACCTAGCAATTTCCACAAAGCATTCTAAGGTTAAAGAACTCTAAATACAAAAAATACACAACTAATAAATGCAACTCCCAACCATTCTCATAACTTATTTGAAAGTATTAAGAATCGTGAGTTGTTCAACTCTGAATGATTCTCAGTACTTTATTAATCTTAACATATATGATTTGAAAACAATATGCCAGTTAGGTTTTATTGTTTTCCATAAAGCAGTCTGATCTGAAAGTCATTTCTTGCTGCCACAGAAGGCAAGTGCAGTACAATAGTTATCACCAGCAAAATTAGATTAAAAAAAGTAACAAGCAAAAAAAGAAGTAATGTCCATAAAGTTATAAATACACTAACTATGCTACCCTCTTTAAAGTCAGTTGACCCATTTGAACAATACTACATACTACTACTTCTCACTAACTAAACAGTTACTTTCAGAGAACTGAAATTACTAAATATTTTACATCTTTCACAAGCTAAAATATTTGGGCACGAACAAATACATAATTTGAAACTCTAATATGCATTGTTTGAACAGTAAAGAGAGTTAAAAATGCAGAAAAATGAAAGACTTCCGTAAATCAAGTGGAACAATCAACACTTAAAGACCAATTTTCCCAAGTAACAGAACACTTATCTGATGGATTTCTTGAACAAAGCAAAGAGGTAACAATGCAGACAGGCAAAGATAATTTACCACTGCACTATATAATTTTAGGCTTCCATCTGAAAATACCTATTTGTGAGTCAATTTTTTTTTAATCTCAAGAATTTCTCTAGAATACTATTTAGGCCAAATAGTCAATTGATAACTGTCCAGCAAAATGCATTAAAAAATCGTAGAATATTAACTAGATATAAATGTCAAGCAGAAATAATGTTACCATATACATTCTTAAAAATGAGCTTCTGCTAGATTTCACAGGTTCAAAGCACTTTCATTGTTGTCAAATAGAAGGTTTAAAACATGAGGAGTAAAACGCATTATAAATACCTGATTAGGGTTCTTGTGACTCAGAAGGAGGTTTGCGGCCTTGATGTCTCCATGCACATACTCATGCTCATGGACATATTCCAGAATATCGAGCTAACAAAACAAAAGTCATGTAAATGCAGTACCCAGGTCTGCCCACCAGAGGACCTGGACTCAGCACAAAAGTGGGACTGAGACATTTACAGAAGGAAGACCGATTTAGAAAATGAAATGCATTTTTTAAACTTACTATTCTCAGGCCTAATTGTAGTACAGTTTTATGGGGAAACTGCTTTGCATTCTCTTCATACATCTTCTGAAGATCTCTGCCAAATCTGTCCATTATCATAAATCGATAGCTAAATTCAAGGACAAAAAAAAAACAAAGCCAAAAATCCAGCAAAGTTAATGAATCATACTTAGGGAAAGTATATTATCTGTGTGTTAACTGTGTTGAGATTAATACATCTCTCTCAAAAGAAACTGCAGGAAATGCCTAAAATACAGCATTTTTTAATGCTGTACATAAATTCTTACCTTTTTTTACATCAGCTACTCAAATGTTCATCCATCAAAAGAACTGCTCTTTATTCTAGTTATGTAACAAAATAACAAGTACTCACAGAGGAAAACATCCCTATTATAACTCACTACAGGCAAAACCAAGCATCATCTACTTAAAAAAATACATTTCCTTGTTTTTATAAATCGCTAAGTGATTTAACATGTTCACTTAAAATGTTCCTTTACTGAAATCTATTGCAAATTTTTTTTGACCTATTGTTAACAACAAAAATCTCTCACTTGCCAGAGGTGTTCTGATATTCATTGCTAGAGACAAACTGGTTCTAGAATGATAAGAGTTCATAGTGGCTATATTAAAGAAATTATTGCACTTAACACTGAGTGCAAAGTCATTTATTTGCAGGATAAAAAATACTACATTAACTTTTGCTCTCAAAATGAATGTTGTTTTTACATTTGGTTAATTTTACAGTTGAGGACCTACTGAAACACTGATATTTCTGACATCCTAAGACATCCAACACCGATTGCCCTATGCAGTGAGCCACACAAAGAAGCCTGACCTACTGTAAACTGCCAGAGAACTAACTAAAACTCCTTTGCAGCACAGCTGTTTAGAAACAAGGACTATTACATAAGCAAGCATTAATATTAAAGACCAAGTAACAAAAGCCTTTCCTGGCATGGAACAATACTAAAAACTATCCCTAGACTTAAAACAAATTTAACATGAGACTAGCAATTATTTTAGCTCACAGATTAAGCCAGAAAAAGCCCCATCCCTAGGGAAAATGGAACAGATTTGAGAGAGCACTAAGTCCTTAATATTTGTGAGTGAAAATACTATTTAAGTGCACACAAGAAAAACTTTAGTCATATTATTCCAGGACTTGTACAATGACTTTGTTTTAATTAAAATATAAAAAGCTTCTAAACCACATATACATAAATAGCATTATTGTTTTACAGCAATGTTCACAACAAATGAAATCTCAATTATAAAGACTCTAACAAACAAAAATAGGAGTAACAAACAGAATACAGACAAAATGTATGTATTCATACAGTCCCTAAACACACCCTTGCCGTGCACACGAAAATTTGTAGCAGAAGCGAACAACATGAAGAAAGCAGAAAATACACCTTATAAAGTAACTTAGGCTAAAAGAGATAATTGTTCTGGATGAAATAAATTCCAATATACGTCAACAAAAGATATATTCACCTGTTTCCATTTCTTTCATGCAAGCCAGAACCCCAATATCTTGGTACACCTAAATATTTCAGTTTATGGGACTTAGTCCACTTCTGAACTGAAAATACAAATAAAGTTAAGTTCATGAATTTGCTTGAGTAGAGACTTATATAAAAAGGAAGTAGTCACATTGCTTACAGTTTCTGCGTACTTGTGAGCTGCTCATTTCATGGAAGTGTATATGCAAAGTACACACGAAAGTTAGTCACATATCCATTGTAGGGACAGAGAAGCAACTCAAGTTTAAATGTAGACAAGACTACCAACAGAACTACAAAGAACTTCTTACTAAAACCCTCCAATTTACTATATATCTGAATTCAATTCCAGTAATTTAAAAGAAATTTTGAAAATTACCTAAAGAGATTCTCAAAGTTCAATCTTACTTTACTTCTACAGGGTCTATTTCCATAAATGCTTGTAGTTCATTAAAAACATTTTAATAGACTGCTTACTTTCATCTGGTTTAGCAGCTCGCATGTAGAACTTTAACTCAGTAAAAAGAGGTCCATTCTGGCTGGGTTCCTTTAAGACAATTTAAAATTCGTTAAGAACTGCTGTGTTAATGCCTAATAATTATTAAAAGCTGAAACATTCACCCTATAAAAACATACTCTCCCTCAAATGTTCTACCTGATGTGGATAAACTCAATAGAATATCTTCTTATTATAAAAGAAATTTAGCTCTAAAAGCTATTTTTATTATAAATGGCTCGACATTAAGGGTATCAAAAAATACTGCCCCACAGCAAAAGACTAAAGAATAAGAAATTAACTGAAATGTATAGAAATATTAACAATTATTGGCAGAAGTTTAGCAGAGAACATTAAACAACATTATCTCAGATTCTCAGATTACAGCTGGATTGCATCAGTTGTAGTAGTTTTCAGTGATTTTAAAATAACACCTGAAATGAGTCAATGAAAAAAAATTTTAACAAAAGTTAAATTCTTATGGAACATAAGGCGTTTTGTTCCCTTCATACATTAGTTGACCAAGATAAAAATAAAAGAGGATTTTAAAATTTCTCAAAATTATAAGAGCTACACCTATTTCGATTTCAGAGTCTACTTTGTATTTACATTTCAGTTCCATTTTCAAGGGACAAATCTATGGGAACCATGTATTACAAGTAAAGTTCAAGAGATAAATTCCTATGAAAACACCAAAGATTTGAAAGACTGCAAGAACAGCAGATGGGCAAGTATCTTGAATTTACATTTCCAGAACTTGGTAATAAAAAAAAGAAAAAAAATTATCTCAATTCTTGTAATTTTTGAATAATTGATTTTGAGAGGAGTTTAAGCAATATATTTTTGTGTAGTTACTCATATATATCCAAATTCATTCTATCTCTGTGAAAGTACCTGTTTCGGAATATCCTACACTTAAAAAATAACAAAACGTAAATTAGTGGCAAAGAAACTCAAGAACAATACAATCACATGACATTAGATACACATGTATCTTAAATCGGTTTAATTTTAACTTTAAAATGCGGATTTGGTGATCCAGCAAAGTGCTACAGGCCAGACTGCAGCACTGAGCTAAGAGAGGCTCACTGCTGCCCAATGTCCCTGGATTGCAGAGCCCCAGGTGCCCCTGAGCGTGGGCTTTGCTGTGCTCTGACGCGCGGGCTCGGAGGCTCGGCTGGAATGCGACACGCTGGGAGCAGATACCCCCAGCCTGGGCACCACTCCTAGGCCTGGGCACTCGATTACAAAGCTACTGCTGTCTCCACCTCACTTTCTCCAGCAGCACTGCCCTGATAAACAACGGAGCCAAGATAGCTTTCTGGCCTCTCCCTGTGAGGAGGAACCAGAAAAAAAACAAAACCAGACAGACCAACTGCTCAACACACACATTATTTGGTACCTGCACATTTACTTTCACAGTTCGCTTATTCATCCACAACAGACAACAAATTAGCAATGCAGAGATTATACATGCAGAGAAGAAGGGTTAAATAGATTAATTCTTCTATTGCAGCTACCTCAAACACACATTATTCAACCTATTCACTTGATCCTGTGTAGCATTATCTATTAATACCCTAATTTATTAGAATATAAATTCCCATATATAATTTTCATTTCATTTACAAAGATCTGAACAATGTTGTTTTCCTACTAAAATACAGCAAAAAAAAGCAGGTGTTAAAAATTCTTACAGTATTTATCCATAAATAAATTATTCCACAAAAATGTATGTCTTGGTGCTGAAAATGTGTATGTTTCTCTGGTCAGAAAGAAAAATCTGCTATATTTTCATACTTGGATATTGGAGAATGGATAAATGATTTAACCATAAACCAGATCTTCATGTTGACTATAAAGGTGTTTTCCCACAATACCATTAATTCTACCTACAGATAAATAAGCGATGCTAAGAAAGCTTACACAGCATCCAATATTTGCCGTAATAGTGGAGAAGGAGTGCAAACACAAATTTCTACAGCTTTATGCCCAGGGTCATTCTAAATACATGACTTATAAAACTGAAATTAAAGTCTTATTCAAAAAGATAACATAATGAAAGATTATAGAGTACATGTCAAAACCCAACAAACTTCAAGTAGTTTTAATGATCTTTTTCAGTCAGCAATGTAATGAAGTGTAATTAAACCCTGCATCCACTCCTGAACAATGACATCTGAAAGGTCTACATGTTAAAAAGCATTTCTTTTCTTCATAAAAACTGTGATTCATTTCATACTGCTCAGCCATCAATACTATGAGGATATGTCAAAGACTAAGCCAATTTCCATCCTGCTTTAATAGCTTAATTTGAAGAACATTACTATAGAAGCACATATTTTGTTAAACAGTAATAATTTTCAAAGCTGTTAACCACTTTGCTTCAGCTGATGGAAAACCCAGAATCCACCCAGGCATCAGAAAATAGGCTCTTATCCTTAGCTGTGTTATACCAGACTGTAGAGGAATAATATGTTATGGGTCATTTGTGAGGCTAGCAAAAAGACTGGGGCTACTCTTTATTGCCATAAAGACAAAATTATGAAAGTCAAATTAAAAGTGAGTAGTCATCTGGGATATTAGCAATGGAGGTATTTACAAAATGCTGCAACAAAGTGAATTTAGCATAGGAGCAACCCAAAAGTTGGGGCTACTCTTATGTTAAGAGCCCAAAGTGGAGAGAAGAAGATGGATGGGTTTCAAGCTCAGCTAAAGAGGGTGACAGCAATTACACATAGCATAAAGTAATGCATATCTGATGGTTTTCACAGCAAGTCAAACCAGATTCTTCCATGGAAGTTAAATGGTGCTCTGTTTCCTGATCAGTCCAAACTCAGCAGGAGCCAGTAATTAGAAACCACTGCCTCTCCCAGGCAAGCCACTGCTGTTATCTGCCTCTAAAACAGACGCACAATGGACACCCCCACTCTCAAGAAGACAGGCTTAACAGAGTAACACAGGTTGCCACCACACAACTGCAGGCTGGGGCTCCTGGTCTGTCTGGAATTCCTGCCCACAAACACCTAAGGCAGCAGCAGCATGGTGATCTTGAAAGTGTGGCAGTCTGACATTTGCTTAGCAAGCACTGCTTTTTTCAGCAAGAGACAACATTTCAGAGGGAGGGTCATCACAAACTGTACCTTGGGGTGTCTGAACAGTATCAAAACCAGTATTCTAGAATTTCCCTTTAGTCAGCAGATATAAATACCAAGATTAAAGGCACGCACTAAACAAAATGTATTTTACTCTAATTTAACCTAACCTTATAGCTTCAGGAACAAATGTTAAAAGCATTAACATATACACAAAGTGATTGGCTACTGCAGCAAGGTATTTCAGCATCATTATATAGTTTAAAAAAATGTTAAAACAGTGCAGTTCTGAACTGCACTGAAAAGCTAATCTTTTACACTGTGAAGTTCTTGTACAGTTTCTGGTATTTACTTTTATTGCAGGAACAGAAGCACCACAAAGAAAATTAAGCGTCTGGATCTACTGTGACTATTCCCATACTCCCTGTTTTTTCACTAAGACTTTGTAAGATCTTACCAGAACTATACAAAATACTCTAGTAAAATTTAAGGAAAAATACTTTATACCTTAGGAAGAGAAATAGCCAAATCTAAGTAAATAACTGGTTTTTTAGACTAAAACCATAAGAAAATTTCAAGTAATAAGAAGAATTTTCTGATTTGCTACAATGGGCTAAAAATGAGCTATCAACAATGCTTTTTCTTCTCTCTAATCATTAGGTTTAAAAAATTACGTCAATGTTATTTTAGTTCAATAGAAATTAGAACATGTATGTGGTTCATGAAAAAACATTTAAAGAACTTTGTGGAGACCTCAGGAATTAAAGTTTTGCTCTTTCTAGTCACAAGCCATCTGTCAGTTTATCAACATCCAGTGGCAAGCAACAGTTCACAGAGACTCACTGCTGAATCACAGAAATTCTCCAAAAGCTAGACAGATTTCATTCATTTGGTGATATCTGTGCTGTTTATAGGAAGCAAATGAAAGAGAATCTGATCCATTTCATGGATCTTTTTCAACTCCACTGATGTTCCATGATGATGATCCTCATACACAGGAGTCCCAATTCACAGCAGCATTCCTCTGCATCCCCCCACTTTTATTTTAAACGGCACTTTGCAATTGCATTATTTACAGAAGATGTTTTAAATTACACATTCTATTCTAGAACAAATATTTTCAAGTTGTGAAGTAAAGATTCAAATGCTCTCTTACCACTTTCGCAACGTAAGGGGCATCACTGCCAACCGACTTCGAAGAATTAACATCAGCTGTTAAAAAGGAAGCTTTTATTAGTAGTAGGAGAGGAAACTGTCACACAGCATACACTCGCTTGTTATGCAGGATGGACAAAAATAGAACAAAATACCTAGGTGCTGACATGAACATAGACCAGTACCTTAGCCATTGGTAAGAGAATCACACTATATGCGAAGGCTACTGTATACAGATATTGCATTCTTGCATTATCCCTTCTGTTTGAGGAGTACAGGCAGTTTACTAAATGAAGGTGTTCTCTTTTTTTATCCAATAACTTTTTCCTATTCAATAGTGTTTCTTTTGCTTTCAAGCACTATTATAAACACACACATTTGTGGACACAAAGAAAAAAAATAAATTCCATGTTGCTATGTCACATATCCAAAAGTGACCTTCTGTTGCTACTAAGTTGCTGGTATTTATGACACAAGATATAGATATGAAGAACATCAAGTTAGGCAAGTACAAAGTACAGAACAGTCAGGGTCACAGCTTTGTGCAAATGATGGGGAAGCAGAGGGCAAGCTTTGGCTTGAACAAAGCAGGAATTCAAGTGAGTTGGAACTCCAGTAAATTTAGTAGCTCATTGAGTGAGGCTGAGTAAGAAGTTGAAAGCTTCTCTGGCAAAAAGCCACTCACTGGTCCTGTTTTTCTCCTTAACCCACTCATGCTGCAGTCTGTTCATTTTAAAAGCAGGACAGATTTCTTCCTGTTTTCCAACTCAGTATGAATCCAGCACAACCTTTTCCCCAAGATGAGGAAGACTACATTATAAGGATCACATTAACTTTCACCCCTTCAGAATTGTTTGAAAAATGACTAGGGGCAATGAAGCAGAAAAGTCTCAACACCTCTCTTCTCTGTCCATCTGTTAAAGTGAAAGAGATACTAAGCATGGAACACTATTTCACTTTAAGAAGTTTTCCTTGTAACGGAATTGCAAACCAAGACCTGAACTGAGGCTTTAAACTGTAGAATTCAATACATTGATTTGTTTTTAGCATTAGTTACATTAAAAAAAAAAAAATATGGCATGCCAAAAGTTCACAAAGCAATGAAAAAATAAAAGCAATACCAAAGTCAAAACCAGTCCAAATACTTGCTGACCAGTAGCCTTCAGATAATATGCACTGACAGGTTCAGTTCAGAATTCATCATTATAAAGACACTCATGCAGAAATCCAGTCTTTCAGCCAGACCAAAATTCAAATTTAAACAAATACTAAACTATCCTTTCGATGGCTAAAAAGTAATAAAGATTTTGATTTTTAAAAATAATGAACTGCCACTGGAAATTCATAAAACTTGTGCTTAAAATGACCTTTTGTCTATTTCCGTCATTTTTTTCCAACACCATGACCCAAGCTAAGGTTCTAGTAGAAAAGATCACATGAAGACACTTCATATTTCTAACTTAGGGTCAACTTTTCATTGTTTGGAATATGGATAAACATCTACTCTCCATTTTAAAGAATTATCAAAGATAGCTACACTTACCAAGGTATAGGCGTCCAAAGCCTCCCTGCCCTATAGGGACACCTAATTTCCATTCCTTTCTTGATGTATCTGCTAGAACCTCCCCCAGACCAAACACTTCAGCAAGTTTCCTTTTTGCAGGGGCTCTTTTTCCAGCCGTTTTCTTATTTGGCATTTTCCCTAGAGAAAGTGAAGGAAAATTAAAAAAAAAAAATATAGGTTACACATTGATCCAACTTATTTTACATAGAATCCATTAGAAACACCAAAAAAAATGGGTTGTTTAAATCATAATTTGTTGCTACAAAGATACTTGAAAAGAAATGCAGTAAGCAGTTTCATTGGCATGAATTAAAAGTGAGAAACAACTAATTTTTCCAGGCATCACAAAACTATTAGCAAAAATCTTCACAAGAGAAACCTATTACAAGACTTTGTATAATACATGCTAAAAAAAATCTCAGAATCTATCACATGCAATCAATCACAACCAATCACAGGTCTAAACTTAGAAAAAAGTAAACTTATGAAATAAAGCTCATCAGTCTTCCTAGAGTTAAACTTGCATATTGACAAACTGCAAGTCTTCAGTAGTAATATGAGGAATTCCTCTTAACTATTAAAAAAAAAAAGAAACCAAACAGTTAATTATTTTTTCTCCTATATAACTGCAAGCAAAAAAAATGAAAGTCTGGTTATTGTTTACAGTGTAGCATCGAGTAGGTCATCACAAGAACTAGTACCTAACTACCTACTATGAGACCCCAAGTGTGAAACTATTACTATTGCCTTCTCACAAACCCAGGCTTCAGATCAGCAATATTTCCAGAAATAACGTAACAGCCCACTGGAATACGCCTCTTTCTGCAGAATGTGAATTGCAAAGGACCTTTTCAATGTCATCTAGTCCTTCCGCAATGAGCAGAGGCTTCTTCAATCAGATCAAGTTGCTCAGAGCCCCAACCAATCTGAACTTGAATGTTTCCAGGTATGGGGCATCCATCACCGCCCTGGGCAACCTGTTCTACTGTTTCACCAGCCTCATTGTAAAAATTTGTAACTTCTGTCTGTTCTAAACCTACCCTTTTCAGCGGAGAACAATTACACCTTGTCTCATCACAGCAAGCCGTGCTGAAAAGTTTGTCCCCATCTTTCTTACAGGCCCCCTGCAAGTACTGAAAGGCTGCAAAAATGTCTTCCTGGAGACTTCTCTTCTCTGGGTGAATAATGCCAACTCCCTCAGACTCTCATAATAGAAGTGTTCAATCCCTCTAATCATCTTAGTGTTCCTCCTCTGGACTCGCTCCAGCAGGTCCCTGTCCTTACTGTGCTGGGAGCCCAGAACTGGATGCAGTGCTACAGGTGAGTCTCGCCAGAGCAGAGTGGACAGGCACAATCCCCTCCCTGGCCTTGCTGCCCACGCTGCTTTGGAAGCAACCCAGGACACAACTGGTTTTCTGAGCTGCTTGGTGGCTCACGTACAGCTTCTCATCCACCATCGCCTCCACGTCCTTCTTGGCAGAAGGCCTTGTTTTGAGCAAGTAAATCTTTTGAGGTTTTAGTAGAGTCAGACTTTGCTGCACTAAAAGAAACTACTGAATATGCAGCCATGACACAGCAAAGAGTGCACCAGGTCTCTTTATACGAAAGGCCTTCATAAATTATTTTACAAAAAACTGATCTTTCCCTCTACCTTATGAATATAAATGTCACACAAACAAGTCACATTTATTTTCTAAAAGATACCATTCTCACTGGTGGGATTTTATTATTTTGCTGGAAGCAGGAAGCAATATTAATACACAATTCGGGAAGTTTCTGGATAGCAAAATAACTTCTTCCTATTTGTCTAGCTACACCAAACTCAGTTATTCAGCATCAGTTTTCCTCTTTAATTTCTAATGTTCCTCTAGGATTTATTTTAATTTCTCAAATAGAAAACTGCATAACTGCAACAATTGTTCCAAAAGCACTCCCCCTCCTACAAAGCTTTTCTGACTGGGTATCTGCAGCAAATTTTCTTCCTCAAATGACGTCTGTCACCCAACTAGCATCTGAAAATTGAAGCCACTTCTCTACTTACTAAAGGCAAGAATAATTTTCAAGTTGCCTGAAAATGTTGTTCTGTCCACTAATGCTCAAGTATATAGCTGAGATTGACCAAACCCCTCGAAGTGGAATATAACAGAATAAAGCCCAACAGTGGATAAAAACCTCAGTGGAGATGGAGAATGGTGATGTGCCCAAGGAGCTCTGGCAATAAGGCAAAGGAACTCACAAGGAGCTCAACACAAAGGGTGCCACTGGGTGGCCTTTGTTTCAGGAAAACAGCTAAATGACAGTTGAGTGGAGCTCAGAATTGCTATCTGGATCAAATGGAAGTTTTAAATGTCTCCCCAAATTAGCCAGGCCAGCTTGGGGTCAGTGAATAGGAGGCTGAGTCCAACACAAGCATGCAAAACTGAAATAATTAGCAAAATAACTTTGAAGAGAACAACGGGCTTGGGCTGGTTGCAATCCAGATATTCCTTCCCAGTGGCTGGGGACACCAGCATCGTGACAGTGAACATACTGCAGAGACGAGCAATGAGAATCACAACAGTACCATGACTGAACTGTGCATTGCAATTGCTGTATTTTGCCAAGTGTAACTTACAAGTGTGTTGTTTTCAGTATGTTTTATATCACTCTCCTAAGTCAGAAATCTCACATAGCATCAGCTATCTTCAAAGAAGTAAATTTGATATTAAATATTACATCCCTTATACATGGAGCATCTAAAAGAACCTAGCCAAAGAGTAATGGACTCTGGCAGCAAGCAGCCTCCAGACACCACAGTCACTCAACACATGCATAAATACAGAAAAGAAGGTGCATCATTCCAGGCCAATGCTCTTTTTTTTAGTGTCCTTATTAATTTGAGAAGTATCTTTGTGTCATGGGACATCTGAATACATACTGAATTTATTACTTATATCTAAACGAGTAACTTCAAAAAACACTTTTATAAAATACTCACATCACAGGAAGATACTGGTATTTATCAATAACTACATTGCACTCAATGCAGGCTTCCTCATTATCACAAAACAGACTGTTTTAATTCTGCATTACTTTTCCATATTTCCACTTCTATACAGTAACATTCTTCCATACTATCAAGACGCATCTTATACATAAATTTTAAGGCTAGCTTTACCCACATCATTATCCACAGTGTCTCCAAGAAACTCCTCTCTACATCCCTTTGTCTTTTACTTATTTTATAATCTTCAAGGTGATACATAGTTTACTGTCTTGGAGGAAGATCCTTCCTCCAGATTTTCTACGGGAGAAAAATGAGACTTTCAAGTACCAAAGACAATTCCAGGCAGCTCAGATAAGACCATACCAATGAGAAAGCAATGGTGTCAAAGTGTCAGAAGGAACAGAGTGGTAGAAAAGGCTACAGGTTGCTATCACTTACAAGAGCAGGCCAGAAAGATCACTGGAGACCTTTAAGCAACTTCACAGGACACCTAAATCAGGAAATGCATTAAAACAAAGGGCAGACTGAAATTATTAGAAGTGCTAATAAAATAAACTGGAAGTCTGAAACCCCAAAGCTGACTCATAAGGCAAGAATGTGCAAAAATCAGCAGCATTTCCCAGTGACTCAGATGTGGGACAAGATCACACACACTGTCATCTAAAGGATATCAAAACATATCCACAGTGAGCATACTTGTCCTCAAGCTAAGAAACACATATTGTATATATATATTATATTGTCAATATAAGAACCACATAGCGAGCTTGAAGGACTGCACCCCCTTTCTGTCCAAGTTATTACAAATAATTCGGGCAAGACTTGGACAGATGTACTTAGGTGCTTGAATGCTGGACAGATTGTTGCCCATAAAAGAAAAATTTGTAGCCTCTCTTACAATAAGGCTAGCAAGCCTGTGAAATAAACCTATTGATACACTCCGCATCTTTGACATTTACAGTGAGACTCTTGATAGCAGCCTTGCTTAAAAAGGAATTAAATTTACTTAAAATAGCTTCTCAAGAGTATCAAAGGAAGAGCTGGTGCTTCCCTCTTCTTCCACACCCCCGCTCATTTTGTTTAACATGGTCAATAATTGTATGCCTGAAGGTATTTATTTTAAAAAAAATTGTTAATGACAACTTCCCTTTATCCATAAAAGCAAAAATTCAAAATGGACATAAGTTTGAACGTCCCCAGCTGGGAACCCTGCCCTTAACAAATACACTAGATACACATACATGGTTTCTTGGCTGTCTGTATTCATACCCATCTGTTAACATGGCACTGTGCCTACTTACAAGTTGGTCAAACTATCAGTAGGCCATAGGTGCCAAACACTGATCGCTTGCAATGGGCAGCATGCACAGCACTAAGCACTCACTCTCTTGCAAAAAAGCTGTTACCCAAGGAAATATTTAAGCAATGGCTGCACATGCTTTCACATTTATTTGGATAAATCCATTCAAATATCTTCTACTGATTGAAACCAAAGACACCTGGACACAGCAGAAACTTTCTACATGAAAAGATAGAACTAGAAAAAAATATATTAAAAAATGAGAGAAGACAATTAAAATTTAGTGCAGATTCTATAGTTCTATATGCTTTTCAACTCATAACACAGTAAACACAAGGGGTTTGTCAGAAAACTCACGTGCCAACAAACATGACACGGAGCTGTCTACTGTACATTGAACAACTGGAATAAAGCCTCTACTACTCCCTAAAATCACCTTTAAAAATTCACCACCACCATCCCTCCAAGAAGAAAAAACACTCTTAAACTTTCCTCTCAATACTTCTTCCCATCAACAAAAGGAAGTATTTTCTATCCACAGGTATTGTGAAGTTTAATTCATTAGTTCCTGCAATCATGCTAAAGTCCTTGGAAACACTGCCATGGATGTCAAGTACTGTACTATCATTCAAGTATCAGACTTGACCCTACTTAGCTAAGGTGCCTGATAAGAAAAATTTTCAAGGTGCATGATTGTAAACAGCAGCATTTTATGTCACTACAATGTGCTCAAAACAAAGATTTTCCTACTAAGAAGTAAGAATAACAGAAATCTATTTGTCTAAACTCTCCAGAAGCCTCTTAGTACTACAAAGGCTTCTATCTAATAAAACATCTTGGAAGAAACAAAATACACTGTACTTGAGATAGCACTATTGATGCAAAATTGTCTGCATATCAGTGGTGTTATGTTTACAAATGTTGTCTGCTATGGTTGCTACTTAAGCGATACTTGAACTCTTGGAATAAATATGAATAGCCACTTCTCAATTCTTGTTGCCATTCATTATCAACAAAACTCTGAAATGAATACAGAACAAATTTATTTTGAAGGAATTTCTGCTATGTGTCAAGTCAAACTGGTGGCTTCCTGATCTTCCTCTTTTATTCTCTGGAAACTGTAATTTTTACAGTTGTTTATTTTAGTAGGATGCATTTTCATTGTCAACCCAGAGAAGGCATGCTGGTGACCTGTGCTCCTACAAGAGCAGGTAGCTCCAGCAAGACCTGAAATCTATGTATCATTAAAACTGTTCATTAGTCAAAGCAAGAAATCCTTGTCTGCCTGAAGAAAAAAAAATAAGACAGGGAGAAAACAAAACTATATTTTTGCTCAAGGAGTGGGGAAGAAAGAACATGACACTAAAAGATTCCTGAAAACTGTAGAGCTGTTTCATGGGAGGGACCACACAAAAAATAACTGATGTGTAGACAGTGAACAAAGACTTTCTTACATAAATCGGACATTCTGTGACTGGCTGATCATTGTCTGTGAAAACATCTCCAATCTAAGCTCCTGATTAAGATACTGGACAGTTAATGGCACTTATGGAAAAAGAGGCACTAAGGTTCTCTCCTAAGAAAGAAAAAAAATTTTCTTTTCAGACAAAATGAATAAATGCCATTGGTGGACCACAATTACTGAGAAATATGTAATTGCAACAGCACCACAGTGGACCAAGGAAATGCCTTTTTTCCTCTTTTTACTAAACAAACCAAGACGACTTAATATTTCAGAACGCAGCTCGTTCAGAAGTAGTGAACAGCCATTTACAAGAGGAATTACTGTGTTACTAATTTTAAATTGCTTTCTCAAGAATATGTTACCTTTTTTTAAGTTTCTTTTAAGGTCATTTAAGGTTCTCTTGAAAATCTTAATTATCACTCAGTCATTGCAATAAAAACCAGTGAGCACTGGAAGGAATCAAATCATGTCACTCCAAATCACCTCACCTCTATACCAACTGCAAATACCTAATACATATGAGTGAGACACTTAAAGGCTTTTCGATAATTTAGCACACTGTATAAAAATCATCAGCTCTGAAGTTCGTCAGGAATCCTGCCTCACTTGGGGATTATCCCCAAGAATTTAGTGGGCAACTTATTCCTACAGATGAAGGCACAAGCCCTTTGACACAGTAATAGTTACAGGAAGCTTCGCAACAGCTTTTGTATTTTATTTAGCCATAAAAAAGGGCCCATGGATTCCCTATAAATTAATAAAAGCATATAGTTCTTGGAGTGCTTAAGCACAAATTGAAAATCAGAGAGAACAGAGCTCATTCTGTCTGCAACTGGTGAAGTCTTAAACAAGGAAGTCAAATTGCAAGAAATAGGAAGAAAAACCACAACCAATGACAGAAACCAGCTTAGCCCAATTCTTACATGCCAGGCTTCTCCTGATCCTAAAATCGCAGATTTTTATGATTTGTAGGCCTGTATTTCAAAGTTAACTTTAAAGCAAAACTCAGAAACGCCTGGTGGTCAAGGTGATGACCACACCGAGACAATCCTGAAGGTGACGAACCTCGAAAGTGGCACAGAGCATAGCTTTTACTCAGCTTCCTCCACCTAGCCTTAGCGCTAAAAAAAAAAACAGGAACGAAAACAACTTAGGCCGCTGCTTCCGAAGGCAGCTTTAGAGCCCACAGTCGGGGAAGGGGGACCCCAGACCTCAAGGGTGAAACTGAGGGAGCTCTGCCCCACCTACCCCCGTTCTCTCCCTCCCTGTCGGCCCAGGGAGATGCCTCCGGCGCCACGGATTGGGCCGGGAGAGGGAAGGGAAGGGAAGGGAAGGCGCCTTCCCTACCCTTGGGGAGGAACAAGGCTCGTGCGGGCCCCGGCACTACCACCGGCCTCCTCCGCGAGGGAAGCGGGGAAAACCGCCCGCAATCCGCCAGAAGGGCCGAGGACGCTCAACACGGCGAAGCGGATGCGAAACAGTGCCCCGAAACTCGCCTCCTAAAAAAAACCCCAAACAACTGCACTCCATAGGCAGCCGCTGGTTAAAAGTACCTCCTGCGCCAGCCAGCGGGCCCAGCGCCGCTCCTTCCTCCCGGTCCGAAATTCCCGCACTGCCCGCGGCCCCAGGCGGCCCGCCCGCCCCGGCACCACCTCCCAGCATCGCCCGCGCTCATTGGTCCGCCGAGCGCGGCCCTCCGCCTCCGTCCCGCTCTCGTCGCGATTCCTGCTGGGAAATGTAGTCCGTGGCCGAAGAAGGTGACCGCAGGCGGGTCCCACACGGACTACACTTCCCGACAGGCACCACGGCCCGCGTGGGGCCGAGAGCTGAAGTCTTTTACAGTCGTGCAGTCGGTTGGGTTGCAGAAGACCTTTAAGACGCATTCAGTTCAACGGAAAATAGTGCCGAAGTGCCATATCCACACGTTTGTGGAACATTTCCAGGGCTGGTGACTCCACCACTGCCCTGGGCAGCCTGTTCTAGTGCTTCACAGCTCTTTTCAGTGAAAACATTTTGAGAGTTAAAATAAACCTTGGTTTCTTACACTGTAGTAAGTTTAGGAAGGCCTTTGTCAAGCTGATACCACGGAATCAATTAGGTTAGAGAAGATCATCGAATCCAGTCTATCACCGAGTACCACCAGGTGAACTAGACCAGGGCACTAAGTGCCATGTCCAGCCTTTCCTTAAACACCTCCAGGAACGGTGATTCCTCCTCCTTTCATTGTCAGGTACAAATGTCTGCACAATTGCACCTGATTGTGCCAAGCTGCGAAGTGAGAGAGGGAATTTTGGGGATGAGGCAGGAAAAATAAAAGGGCATTGATTTTGTTTTGTTAATTTACTAGGTGTTTCAAACCTTTAAAAAGGCGTTATGATTTCATGGCCACCATCTTCACATGCTGCAGTTTTAGAGGTACTAAATAGGTTCAAACAAAGAACTGTCATTCTGTAGTATGTTCATCATGACCATACTTACATAGATTTCCTTGACCACCTGGGTTACATTAAGAATAATAGAAACATATTTTTTAAATACTAGGTACTACTAGAGATGTTCAAGAATCTGAACTGTTCTGAATGTTCTAGGGTATTACAGTTTATAGGAAAGACCAAAACTTCACTTGTTTGAACTAAGTGAAGAACACTACCAGGTATGATAGCATTTCACTTGCAGTACCATCTTCTTTAGTGTTGAATTACTGGGATCATGAAACTGTTTTAAGATGCTGGTAGAGAAAATTAGATGAGAAATTTAATAAATATTCCACTTCTACATATGAATCACATTTAATTTAATAGAATGTAGTACTCAAGTTCTAAAGTAAATTATGTTCTTCACAGTTCCATTCTTCTAAAAAATATGTAATCAAATGTCTTATAATTCCACTATGTTCTCTTTCTGCAATCTTCTTTATTTTTCTACTTTGAAAAAGGAGAAGAAAAATGCATATACATTGCTCAGACGCCATGTCATACTACACACAATGCATTAAAACCAAAAAAATTTATTTTAAAAAAATTAGCAGAGAATTCCAAGGTGAATGAGGAGACTGTGCCACCACAGATACTCGATAAAAGAGTAAACATGCACTCAGCTGTCCTAACTGCGGGTTGAGGACTACAGATGGGAGTAGAGATTAGGACTACTGTACCAAAAAATCATCACAGTATTTTGTTCAAATTGCAGACCTCATGAATGGTTAGACCACAGAAGGTTTTGCTAAAAACCTTGTGGTCAGAGCCCATAAACAGTCTGTGAAAGAACAGTGGTATGATCACTTTCCGAGAGAGGGCTTTTGATTTAGCACCTTTTGTTGCCATGCACCCACTATGCACCTACTCCGGTGTACAAGGGATTGTACTTCCCATCGTATCCACTTGTTGTCCCGCAGTGGGAATATACTGACACTAAGGGAAAAATGTGTTCTCTGTAAACTTACTTTTTGTCCTCTCATTCACATTTCACACTATTTTCCTCAGAGAAAAGAGGCTATATAAATTAAGTCTGTGGCTTTTTTAATCTAATGTGCATTTATTTAACTTTAAAATAGTAATCACTGTTCTCTGAGAATATCAGTATGGCACTCCAGAGTTGTCTTATTTGTCCATTAATATACATTTCAAGAGAATTTAAAGTGATCTACCCAGTAACCTCAGAGCTTGTGTGTATTTTGGGAGACCAGTACAACATCTGATTGTGTCTCAGTGCTGTTAAAAGGTAGATAGGAACAAAACTGGTATTGCCAATCTTTCCAGATGTCTGGAAAGGTTAGACTAATTAGCCAAGTTAAGCTAATTTATGGATTAGCCATGTTAGACTCATTTTTGTATTTTTGGGAAGAAATTTAAATTTTTGTTTATTGATTCCTTCAGAATGCAATGAATAAGTAACTATTATTTTGAATACTTAATTCATTTGATGAGACTGTTTATTTACTCAATGTAGTTACTACACATCCGTCTAAGAGTTCCCCATGAGATAAGGCCATCATCTAAGTTTTCCTCACCAAAGGAAGGTACAATATTGGTTTTTGTTAAGGTCAGCTTCCTAAAGAACTTAATAAAGAATCACTTCAGCAAATAAATATTTACCTCTTATTACAAATGAAGAATCAGACATGGAGATGCCAAGTAAAGTTTGCTTAGCTGGAAGTGATAAAGGAAATTTGTAAAAAATCTCAAAGTAAGACCTGGTTTACTTGACTCTTAATTCTATATTATGAATTAAAAAGACATTATTAATTGTACTTTTTAAAACATTTTAAATTCAAAATTAAGCTGCTGAGGCAGGAAAAATACTTGCATATGTTGCAGCTCTTTTAAAATATTGTCTGTATTCATTCCCCAAGTAGTTAATTTGTTAAAGAGAGGAATGGAATATGGGATAGAAGAGATCCAGTCTCTACAGAGTACCCAATAATTCAATGGAAAGGGGATGAAGTATTAGAAGAATTGATGAAAACACTGTTGAAGAAAAGCTACACAGTGAGATCTATTGGATGTTTCACTTTTTTCTGGCATTTTTGTGATGCTAACAGACATATGATTTGAAGCTGTTAAAGGAAATAATCTTAAATAAGTTGAAGCTTCTAAGACTACAGCTTGTTTGAAGTGCATTAAATTAATCCAAATTAAGGGACTTTCATGAGTTTCTAAAGCATTTCTATGTTTTCTTTGGTCAAGGTCCAAACTCATATGCATGGGCAGTTTCTCTCTACTTAAATGCCTGAATTGTCTTGACTGTGAAGTGTCTCCTCCCATCCCAGTTAGAGTGATATTTATAGGTACAAATGCATTTTGTCTGGGGGCATTGTATATCCTACGCTGTAGATTCACTCACATGCACACAAACAGCAGTGCATAGGATCCAACTGTAATGATGCAAAGAACTTCTGTTTATCATCAAACATTTCATATATCCCATCACATGTGAAAGAATTATTATCTGTCCTGTTGCAGGGCAATGCTTTTTCCTGTAATGGAATTTTACTCTGCAAATTTATTTTGGTATTAAAAGGTTCCACTTTATAATGTCTATGGTTCAATCAGTGATCTAAAAGGCACTTAAATACTTTGAACAAGATACATAAAACGCTTTTATTGCAAAGCTTTGCTGTATCTACCAATTTTACCATTGATCTCTTTCCATGTAAGGCAGTTCTGGAAGCTGCCCATGCTGTATGAAATCACATGGTGGCTTTTGATCTCCAGCTGGTGATTAAAGCACATTATGGAGGTTTGAAATTTTCTTGTGGTCATTAGCATACCTCCAAACATTTCTCTACTAAATAGTAGTGTTGTCATTATATGCTATTTAAATAAGAAACCAGAATTCTATAAACTTATTATTGGCTATTCTTTGTAGCTCAGAGGATATAGATCTCTTGAATGAAGTGGGCTTATACTTAGCTGTGGACTTCCTGATCAAACAGTGATTTCTTAAGGTAATTAGGCTCCAGCAAAAGGCACAAAAGAATGAGGTTATATTTTTTAAAACCCTCTATTGATGCAAACAGGGAGAGCTCTGTACCTTGTACTTCCTATCTGCAGTTCCATATTTTCCACTGCTTAAAGACATCACTATCACTTCCAAGGTCACCAAGCTGTCATATGTTTTCTACAGTGGATTTTTAAACAATGCAGTATTAACTCTTTTGTTTGAAAATTGGAAAAATAGCATCTTTCTGCACACTTTTTGAAAATGTATTTGTGTGTTGGGAAAAATAAAAAGTCGCTATGTACTTGTTACTTCCTCTTCAATTATTTTCACAGAAAATAAATGAGTATGCCAGCTATATATATTTTTTATCTTTCACTTTATTATATTAGATTGCATCTTATTCGTATATTTTTATCATCTATACCTTGCCAAGAAGCAGAGTTTATTGAATGTTACCCAGATACAGAAGAAAACATAGCACTTGTTCAAAGATATTATAGTCAGTAAATGCCAAATAAATTCAAAAGCCTTGTTAGTTGTTCTACCCTGTCTCCTCACTCCTCAAAATAGAACAAATATAGGTAACCTGGTTTCTGACAAGTCAGCAGAACTTTTACAGACAGTTAAAAGGGAAAAAAATCTGGGTCGAGGGAAGAATATTGGCCTGGAATGGTTTTTGCAGTTGTAAGGGACACATTTGAAAGGACAGTAAAACTTGTGGAAGACATGTGCAGGCAAAATATCAAGGTTAGCAGATATCAGCAGACCCATGAAGGAACACAGTTTTGAGTTTATTATTCTGTGTGGCACCTTAAATAATTTAAATTTAGGAAATAATAATTTTTGATCTCTGCGTTTATCCATCAGTTTCATGAGAGAGAGAGCACTAAAAATTTATCATTTGGGCAATATTTTTACTTCTAAACTACATGCTAAGATCTTATGAAAGATTGGAGACAGCAGTTTTTGTCTGAGGAGCATGTTGTTCAGAGGAAAAAAAACAGCAAAAAGCTAATGAAAATTAGCACATTTCATCCTTTTTTCATATCAAAAGTTAATCCATATTCATATAAATAGGTTTTTTGTTGAATTAATTGCATTATACAAACTTTCTTTGAGGAAGTAAAAGGGGCAGAAGTCATTGACTGTTTCCTTGGAAGGAGATGTAATACAATGAAAATTAAAAATAAACCACTGCAATTCATTATAATTCGTACTTTGTCTTCTGGCCAGCTTTGTTATATAGAAGTAGCTATCTGGAGAAGAGAAAGTACTTACAGACCTGCTATTCTCTATTTGAGCATAGCACGGAATCCTTCCTGTTGTGCCACTGTACTGCATAGTGTTGGTGTTCATGACCATGCTAATCTACATAAAATTTACATGACATGTAACAAGATGTATGTTTTGCATAAGAACTGGTTTTCCCCAATCTCTAATGGCACTAAGAAACTCTAAAACAATGCTACCACTAGGTGTCTCATTGGTTTCAATGTACTACAACCTAAGAGCAAGAAATGCTCAACAAAATTTAACAAAAATACACTTAATTGCCACTGACATTGCCTCCTTCCTTACTCCAGCACACCCTGAATTTAATCACATGCATTATTGTAATCAAGCTGTCAATCAGATTTTGAAATATTTCAAATTTTGACTTAATTACGGCAGAATCCCTACAGCCCGTCTAGGACATGGGTATGGCAAGATTGATATTGTGTTAAAAAGTGTGATCTGACAAAAAAAAAATTATGCTTCTGTGCAAAAATTAAAGAAACACTGAACTGCTAATGCATTTACCCTAGAAATATGTTGCATAAGGTGGATTGTCAAGAGTTAATACAACTGGCTGCCCATTCACTGTTCTTGTGCTTTAAATGTTTTTGTCTGTGTCATTTTTATTCTTGCTTAAAAATACATAGCTTTAATTTTCTTAACTAGAACCAGCTACAGAGAACTTTTTTGCTCTTAAGCTTACGGCAAAATATTTAGAGAAACAATCAGAGAAGAAAGGGGATGCCAAGGAGGGACTTGGGCTGATGTTGATATTCTTCTGCGACAGCCCCATCTATGAAAAGCCACAAAGCCAGTGGGCTGTTTCACTGGCATTTGTAAGCAGCTCATTGTTAAGACTTCTATAGTATATGTTGACACCTTTTTCAAGAATTTAATGTTCCTGTTTTTTAATGTATGGTGGAGAAGATAATTTTTATTGTTAACATTTCAAAACATGAGAGATGCAAGTAGAAGTGGAAGGCTCTTCAGACGGAGATCCATCTGTCAGCAGTTACAAGGGTTCCTCTGAACACATATATTATAAACTTCAGCCTGGCTCAGGTGAGCATTAGTCAGATAGAGGTTCTCTCACTTTTGGGACAGCAGTTTGTGTTTTAACCAAGAAGGTAATTTTTACCATCTGATGACTATTTCATGTTCTCTGTGAATGAGTTTGCAGACCCCAGCCTGATTTTATGTAGACAGATGTCCCCCTTCACAAAAACAACTGTCACAATTGGCAGTGGTTGTCACACGTGCTGGCAGCAGCACAGGCTCAGGATGAGTGGAAGGGAGACAGGAGAGTATCCTCCGGCTACTCGGAGGCAGGTGAGGATGGTGGATGTTTGCAGTCCCACCCGCAGTGCTGCCTTTTCAATGTGCGGGGATCTTCTGTGCCACCAGTGCTCTTTGCTTTAAAGGCCACTTGTCTGGATATTTGTAGACAGGTATTCCACTAGAATAATTTGATGCAAATGTGCTTAGATAACTTGGGACAACTTCTTGTCGTATAATAAATTAATAATTGCTTTCTTTCCAATGGTAGGTGGGGAAAATTGCAAGCACATTTTTCACTGAAGAGTTATGCAAGGCTTTTAAGAATCTGCAGAAACACACATGTAACTTCACACACAATCTCAGCACTTTTCCCACCTCGACTTCAGGAGACACACTGTAACTCTGCTCCTTCTCTCCATCTTCTTTGTGTCCTCAGGGTCTCATTTGCTTATTTTCCATATCACAGGCACTGGCCCTGTTATTCAGAGAACTACTGTTTTACTTGAGTATTATCTCACCTCCTAAGACCTCTGTTTTTAAGATCTGTTTCTTCAAGTTGAGTTACAGTATTTTCATGCAGACATCTGCTGAAAGCTTTGAATTAATTAATTTAGTAGTAGCAGCTAGGAAAACATGATAATCAGTTTTGTCCTCTGCAACAGCAGAATTACCAGGGCAGAGAAAAATTGGGTAGAATCTGATGAGCTCTCTGTTTTATGATTTGTTATTGGGACAATAGGTTAAATTTCTGCCTTTTTCTTCCATTTCTCCACCTCCTTTCCCTTCGGTTGCTTGAACCTGACTCCGTCCACACATATGAAAGATGACCTAGCATATCTCATGGTGGAGGTGAGGAGTTCCACGTTCCCTGCAGACTGGCTGCTTTTTGACAGGAGTTGCTAAGCTTTGTCCCTCTCCAGGTGCCTGTAGTTCATATTTGGTTGCAGCATACTAGGAAGAAAGTGTTCACCATCTATTGTTGAAACAGCTAATTTTTTCACTAATGACATGGCTTTGAAGATATTTAAATGTTATTAAACCTACATCCATGATATAAATAAAGAAGCAAATTCAGCAGTTTTTATGACACTGTATACTGACAGTATTCTAAACTGGCCACTAAACATTTTTCATTCTCCCTGGAATATCAACATACTGACTGCAATATTTCTATCAGTGTTCTTTTACTTGCTAATAATCAAATTGAAGCCATCAACCTTTTCATTTAGAACTACTTGCTCCAAAAAGTAAGCACAGCCATTTGAAACAATTTTGTAGCTATGTCAGATGGAATGTAAGTTTTAAATTGTTGAATTGTAAGACTGCCACCTCGTAAACATATTATAATGTATATTGGTCTATTTTGGTGAACAGCTGAATAATAATGTACTTTAAAAACAGTTTGAAATGCATCTTCTAAGATATAAAGCAGAGAGGATGACTAATATGAGAACATGGCATTTCACAGCAAACCTAATGAAAGCTTGTGAAAACTACAGTATCTCATCACCACACTGACTACATTGGCTGCAATACAGTCAATACTATATTGACTGCTAGAAAGGCTATAAGTATAAAGCATTCCACCTCTCCTGATGAAAGTAACTTAGCTGGGTCAAAATTGATGGGTAAAAGAGTAAATATTCCAGCTTCATGAATTTTATATAACTTATTCTTGAATATTTCTTAGAATTGTGTCCCATCTCCTTGACCAAAGTAAACTTTGCTTTTCCTTCATTTTCAAAGAGCCTTTTGAGAATGATCATTAAAGTAGGAGCATATTTTTAATACATAATTTATCTGCAGAGCCCCAAAATAGAGCCTGCTTTGCCTGCATTTCTAGTTGTAAAAACTTGAGAGGGTACAACTACTTTTAAAAGGAGTAGATTGCCTGATGAGGTGTTTTAGCCTTTTTATTAAGTTATTTATTTAAAGTTGAGAATGTTTCCTGAGTGCTTGCTGTTTTCTTGGTTTTATATTGTTTGTGCATAAGACAGCCTTCTAAGCAGAGGGACAGTTCTGCCTGGCTCAGGCATGAAATTATTGGTGCTGTTTGCTTGACCCTAAATGCAGACAGAGCTGAATTATCCCAAAGTGCACATGCTGTCTCTATCTCCTGCTCGTGTAGAATGTTATTCAAGCACTTGTTTGGGGATGAAAATCTTCCTTCCTGTAGTCAGCTATCATGGAGTACCTATTCAACGTAGATGCTGCATTGCTTCTCACTCTTAATACAGACCTCATGGTATGGCACTCAGCACTCACGCCCCAGGCATCAAAAAACAAACACAACTGTTCCAGAAAATTTAAAAAAAAAACCCAAACAATATACCCTATATAACCAGAAACAATATAGTCCTTTATAACTAGCTAAAAATACACTTGCTGCCACTTCAGCACTGGTATCTTTGTTCTGTTGTTTAGATTTAGTTCAAAATGTAATTGTTTAGTGACAAATTTTTGTGTCATATGAAAGAGAGAAAAGTTATATTTGGGGATGTTTAGAATGAGATGCAAGAAAATTTTCTCATATAAGAAAATTGAAAGGGGAAATCATATGCATGGAAGTTTGCCATTTCTGTATGCAATTGGTCAGATAGGATACATAACCTTTTTCTGCAAATGTTGTTTGTCACATCTCTGAATTGCCAGAGCATCTGCTGGAAATAATAAAACCATTATATCATCCTAGAATCACAAAGGTGAATGGAAGGAAGAGATATGCATGTGTAGGTGTGTACCTTCCTATGGATATCCTGAAAAACTTTTGTACCTGCTCTTTAGAACAAGCCAGTTGTGAACAATTAATTCCCATTACAGGTATAATATACTGGGTAGAAGTATTTGAAGTTTTATTACTGATTAAGATTCTAATTTATTATGTATAATAATCTTTAGTTACTAAACACTCAGAAGATGGAAAGCATAAAAGACTGAAAGGACATACGGATAATTTTCTTCACAGAATGACAAATTTAACTCACAGCCTCAAGGTTGTTGGTCTGTTTTTCTGCCAATGGAAAGCTAAGCATAAAGTAAGGAATACAGATTATTATGAAGCAGCTGAAAAGTTCCTTGTAAAACACCATTTCTAGATGAAGGGGTTTTTTTCAAACTAACAACATAGCATAATGAAAATCAACCTAGCTGCCCTTACATGGTCATTTTTACCAGGGCAATATGGTCCTGGATTGAACATGACTCATTAAAAGTGTGATCTAATAGTGTTTTATTCACCTTTGATGCATTTTGAATTTATATTTCACATGAATAATGAGATGCAAAACCTTTCAGGGTACTAATAAACAAAATAGAACATTAAAATAGTCTTGTGCTCTACTGTATACTAACAGAGGAAATAACACAAAAAAAAATAAGATCATGACAAACATATACATAGAAATATTCAGAAAACCCATAGGAGGTGTTCCAAGAAAGAACCAGAAGGGACATTTGCCTAGGAATAAAAGAAGCCTGGGGATTTAACAGATGAGTGACAGAGATGACAGCAGGTAGGAGTGGGCAGCTGAGGGGTTTGGTCTGGTGGCAAGGAGAAAAGAATTGCACCTGGTGTTCTGGGCACAAAAGTTGTTGGGAAATAGACAAAGCACAAAGAGGGCAGAGAGTCCAGACAGAAGAGGGCAAGGAGAACAAAATTGGAGTTACTGGAGAGAAGACATGGCCAACTGTAAAACCTTTTCAAATCAGCGCAGATTGTAAAGCAAAGGACAAGCAGAGGCAGGAGTAGGAAAAAGAAAACATGACTCTTGCAAAGATCTCCACTACTCTAGTAAGTAAGATTTTTCCAGCTGAGGAAAGAGAGAAACTGAAGCAGACAAGGCAGCAGGTAGAAAATACTTGCCAACTTCAAGTTTCCCAGCCAAGTTTGTTTAGTATGGTCACACATGCTACTCTTGGCACCTGCCAAGCTGACCATTTATAATGGTTCTGAATTTTACTTGTTCCCTTTTCACTGCTTGAAATGATCCAGGGTCACTTGCATCAAAGTGTCGTTTAGAACATTATATGATGAGTATCTGGAAAAATGTGAATTGTATAAGTAAAATTAGGTGTGTATTAACGAGCAATTTTTTGCCTGCTACAATGCAGCTCTGCCAATGCACTTCAGGCTTGACTTGCAATACCCTGCATAAAATCAGTGCTGTCTCTCTTCAGAGCAGTGACTCAGTCATGCTGAACTATGCCACCTCTGTGGCAGAATATAGTCTATTGTATCTGTTTTATAACCTTTATGACTCAGAATCCAGCGCAGTTATCACAAAAAACAGAGCCTCTCCAAAAGCATATTTATAATGCAGACAATTTAATACATCGTCATTCAAAGAGCAGTTGAAATTTCAGGCTGATACAACAAACTATGTCTTAGATAAAGACTTGCATTATTAACAAGCTGCATCATGTTTTTCAAGATCCATGACAGAGGATAGGAAAGGGCGAGTTTGGTTTCTTTTTCCTGCCATCATTACTAACCAAAACACATAGGACTGGACAGCTCAGGGACCTGAAACATGGGTAGTTTTAGTTTCTAATCTTGGGCTGGATTTGAGCTATTGACCTGTATCAAGACTGGTGAAAAAACAATGATTGCCAACTTATGTAAGCAACTGCAAAGAATTTGGTTGTTTCAGTACATTTCCTAGAGAAAAACAGGGTACAAATAACAAAAATAGCCGTATTTGTTTTGAAGTCAGTATTGCAGACTGAGGAGCAGCAAACTGTTAGAGTTTGTCTAAGCAGGGAACTATTCTGAAGTGTGTCTCTACTTTAGGGTTTAATTTCACACACAGACACATGCTCCAGCATATACCTGACTTGATCCCTGTTTAAGCCAGTGGTAAGGAGCAGCCATAACAACATTTCTTACCAAGTCCATGAATAGGCAAATTTTGAGCCACCAAGTTAGTTTTTACCTACTGTTGTTGATTCTTCAGTATCAAAAAGCAAACTCAGCTGCCCAAAGCAATTTTTGCTCTCCACGAAGAAGAATTTATATCCTTCTTTTACAGCAGGTTTTGAAAACGGTATTACAGAATTGTAGTTAAAGGAAACTTCAGAGTGTGCGATAATATGACCATCATGGCTGCTCTGATCTTCATACCCTTAGCAAAATATATTCAGATCCTCCTTGAGAAGTAGCTTCTTCACAAACTGAATAACTGAATCTAACTTACACTGCTAACAGAGATTTCTTTTGTGACACATTGAGCCATCCAGTGGCACAGGCTGAAAAGACTACTGCATGTGCTTGTTAATGCATTTCTCCAGTGCCTTTCTTTATATTAGATTTCTATCAGTGATTACGAAAAAAAAAATCCAGACCCAAAACAAAGCAACACCCTGCCCCCCCCAAAAAAGCCCAAGCAAACAAACACAAGAAAAGGCAACAAGAAAATATCAAATGTCTCTTTAGTGATAACTGCAAAGACCTAAAGGTAATGAACATTTCATTTAAAGTCAGACAGAAGTAGTCTCTTGACATTGATTTAATAGAGAAGGGAGATAGGAAAAAAAGAAACAATGAAAAATTCCAAAAAGTAAAAGTTATAACTCTGGGTTGAAGCTGCATATCTGCCCTCAAGTAACTTCTTTACACATCTATGCTTTTCCAAGTAGAATAGTTAAAATCAGATCTCAGTCTTTGGTCACCTGCATATTCTTGTAGTACCAGTTTGAGTTCATTAATTTACCCCATATCACCTCACTTTTGTCAATGCCAGGATCTTGTGATTGCGAAACAATACTTTAGTATTTTAAATAGGTAGAGTTAAGTATCTGTACATGGGAGAGAACCAACCATTGAGGGCTTAAATGAGCAATTAATTGAATATCATGTGAATTTTTTATTATTTTTAATTTTTTAAGATTGTAAGAAATTAAATGCTGAATAATGGTGCTATAGCAGTAGTTGGTAGAGCTTGGATTAGTGTGGGCAATGAAGAAAGATCATTAACAAATAAAGTAGGGAGCACCTCAGGGGACACGCCTACAGACAGTCTGTCACCCACTGGTTTTAACATTTCATTTCAAAATTTAATTAGATATCAATTTCTGGATGCCTAAATAAAACCAGCCTCTTTCCATTACACCAACATGCATCAGCTTTTAGTGATAAATTTAAGGCTGTAACAGCATTCCTGTTCCTAAATTTTGAGGGGAAAGACTAACAACAGAAAAATAGCCAGAAATTACATTCCAGGTTGTAGCAACCAACAAAGCATCCAACAAAATAAACAACTTTAATACCAATATTTAACTCATCACTGATGCACTGGAAGCAGTAGTAAGGTGTATAAGAAGCAATATTATTTCTCACTAACTTCAGAAAGGACAGGGCTGGTGTCCCTGGTTAATAAGGAAATGCTCCATTGATCACAAAAGCAATGTGAGTCTTCTATCATTCTAGTAAAATTTATGACATGTAAGTCAGTAAGAACTATGGTAGTCTTCATGGGACTCCCTACTGTCAAATAGATCATTGCAGAATCTGGCTATAGCTACTTTAGGATGTCATAAAGAATGAAGAGTGTTCTATTCTGGAAACAAACTCAGCACTAGTCATTGCTTCCCTTTCTAAAGTGAGCAAGTCAGTTCAATGTCTAGATGATGGAGCAGGTGTACTTCATGTCACAGTGTAGAATCTTGATGTCTGTTTTCTTACTGAGGCAACCAGTGTTTGGAAGAGACTAGTGGCATAGATGACGTCAGGATTTCAAGTTTTTGTCTGCCAAAAAATAACATAGCTACATCTTTTTCAAGTAATTGTTAACTAGTCAGAAATATGAACTGTTTTGCAAATGTGAGAGCTGCCTTCATTACTGCTGTCATTGCATTTTTCACTGGGGTTTTTTTGGACCAGCAGTTCTATGCTTCACAAATAACATGGTTGTAGTAGGCTTAGCTGTGTTCTGCAGCAGGTGGGCAGGATGAAACTGTAAACCATCTGTCCATTCATCTATCTTAGACACATATCTCTCTATTTCAGTTATATTCGGTAGTCACATCATTAGATGACTGGTAAAATAATCTCCATTTATACATGGGGAATGAAAGGCCCAGGGTGCTTCCATGTTTCCTTCAGACTGGTGCTCGAGTCTGTAGTGTCCATTCCTTTTGCAATAGCACTCCACCCACTGGACAGTCTTCCTTCATCCTCTGCAGCATTTTTCCCTATCTAAGGCTCCCTATTTACCTCTTCATGTGGGCTGCACACAGAGTGAGTCAGTTTACTTGAGTTTGCTTCTTCATGTTAATTCACTTTATTGTGAATATTCATCATGTAAGGTGTTCATAGATACCTTAATGTAAATGGACTGATCCAGTCTCCAAGTTTCATAGTTGCACTATTGCCATTTCAGTGTAATCTTACCATTACCCAGAGTATTGCAGTGACTTACACTGAAGTAGTATACAGTATCCTGAGGTGATGTTAACTGTGGACTGTGTCAATCTAAAGTGAAACATCAGGGGGTTCATGTTCCCTCCAGCATGGGAAAGGACAATTTTACACAGGGTTGTTGAGCTCCTGTCAAAGAGCAGATAGCTGTGCCAGCAGTGGGAGGAGTGGCTGCATGGAGGAGATCCAAGGGCGGGCATCTGCTCCCTGGGGCTGCAGAATCTGAGACTGGGGTGAGGCACCCTCCTAGTGCAAGGGCAGGTAGAGCTGTGTTGAGGCTGCTGGTTCAAACAGCCCTGAAGGCTGTGCATGTGCAGCTGAGTAGCCCTCCCATGCCGCTGCAGAAGACAGTTTATAAGGGCTAAGTATCATATATTTTTCTTTTTTTAATTTTAAATTATCACCAATATTCCTTACCTGGTTTGAAAGCAGTAACACCTGGGCAAAAGGAGAATCTTTTCAGTAAAGCTTGCTGTCAAGTACACATTCATACAAAGGATTGTAAAATTTCCACGTGGAGCTGAACATGTTTGGACAAGGTCTTATGAGGAAGGCATCCTGTCTGCAGGCAGCTGACTGTGCAATCAGAACAGGAGCAGTCAGCTGAGAAGCTGCACCTCCTCTGATTAGTAGTGCCCAATATGACCCTGTTCCTGAGCAGATCAGCAGTGCTCCTTGTGTCTCTGCCTTTCCTATAGACACTGTTGATGTGCTAATGCGAGGAACATGTATGTCTTATTTGCTAGAAACCTTGCAAACAGAGAAATGATTAAACTGCAGAGGATAGGCACTAGGCTCAGCCCCACAACCCTGTTAATTGCTTAATATGGTATCATGTGTAACAGATTCTCTCTGCCATGGTAAGGGGCTCTTTGTTGGGCACTTAGCCCAGTAGCAAACACAAGCTGGTTCAGCTTCACAGGGCCCATGGTACAGTGCAGGGGGGCTTCAAAGTCCTCAGAGAGACTGCTTCCAAACAAAGTTTATTCCTGTATTCTGAACCAGAGGGAGGTTTCCGATGGGAATTCCTGTGGATAGAGGGGGATGCATGTTCTCAAATGGACAGTGGACAGCAATAGCCCAGTCATGCTGTGCAGCAACAGTTGTGGTTGCAGCATTGAATTGATTTCTAAGTTCTGAGACACTCTGAGGGTGCAAATCCTACCACTGGCAGCACTTGGGGCCCCTTTAAGGTCTCTGTTTTACTTAAACCTGAGCAACCTGCTAATGCATGGTAAGACCTGTCACCTGGCCTTAGTCTATTACCACATTTCCTTGATGTCTTCCTTAGCCATTGCCCAGACCCCTCACAATAGATGCAGAAATCGAGGCACCTTCACGCGGTGTGAAACTCCTTTATTCTGGCACAAGAACAACGGAGCTTTGTTGTTCTCAAAGCAGCATAAACACATCATGTTAGTGCGGAAGCCAGCAGAGTGACTCCCAGGCCGGCAGCGCATCCGGAGCTGCGTTCCCTGGAGGGCAGCGGGGCTCTCTGCGAGGTGCGAGCCCCCCACACCCACACCCACCCCGGGGAGCGCTCGTACGAGGCAGTGCCGTGCAGAGGATGCTGCGCTGCCGGAGCCTTGCCGGGTGCTGCCCTGCGTGCGGCCGGGCTGCGACCCGCGGCTGCACTGCTGCGAGCGCTGCGTGCTCCTGCTGCGAGCGGGCTGCTTCTGCTGCCAGCCTTGGGGCTGAAGCGAAATTAAATTAAACTCTCTTCCTAGCGAACGGGAAGGTGAGGCAAACTTCGAGCTGGAAATTGGATATCATGCACAGCTCTTGCTTGCGGATGTGTTACGCACAGGCACACGCAGGCAAAGTCACACTCACCTGGGGGTCACGCAGCAGTAACCCCGACACTCCATCTGCTTTCCAAGAAAGCCAACATAGTGTTAAAAAGCAGCCAGGATGCTCAGACCAGATTGGACTTTAGACAGGAAATTATCTTTTCAAATTTTGGTTGAACGATAAGAAGCTTTTAAAACTAAAGAAATGAATGATGTATGCAAAGCTGTACTTGAAATGATTCTGGTGTTGCAAATTGCCATGCTCTTACTGTGGAGCTGATGAAAATAAATGAAGCTCTGCGTTGCTGGGCTTTTTCCTCCCCCTTCTAATAAATGAAATGAAAAAGCCCCATTATTGAGCCACCTGCTTCAAATTCCTAATTGTGGTAACTGAATTCTGAAATTATTTGTTAGTCGTGTAATATCACAGGCATTAAAAATACTGAGAGGCTATTAAGTTCTTTAAAACCCAGCACTGGATAAAAAGGTGCAGCTATCTTCAGATTTTTATTTCCATGAAATAACTTTTCCAGTAGAGAAATATGTTCAAATCCTACAAGTGCATCCTGAAAAAATCCCTGTTAATTTACCAGTCAGAGAAGCTGCAAAGTAAAGACCCTGGAGAGGTCCATTGACATATTTAAATCTCTTTAAAATTGTGCTGTATGCCATTCTGTTCATATTTTTCTAGTGTATAAATATAAATGTTTCAGAAGACAATAGAAATCACATGAAATATAAATGTAATATTTCTAATGAGCAGGTGAGTGTGTGCACGTATGTATCTCTGAAGTGTCTATAATCATGGAATCTTGCAGTATGCCTGAACTATTGCTGCATGTGTGTATAAAGCATCTCATTTAATTTTTAACAGTTTCTCATTTTAATAATGTTCCAACTTAGATATCTATGTAGATATTTTTTGCAAATTTAAAAAAAAAAAGATTATTATCAGGACAAGCTCGAAAGAGTTGTTCTTGAAATATTTTTTTTATCAAAATAATGTTTCTGGTTAAAACTCATTGTTTTGATCTTTTTAATATGAAAGGACTGGAATCTGTTAAAAAGATCTGCAAA